>JAQGBZ010000410.1:0-51921 GCA_034687125.1 Neelides folsomi
CAAGCTGGGTAAGAGGATGGGTGGGGGGAGGCTTAACTTCCTTTTTGAAGATAGGAAAAATACATACTGAGGGGTTTCCTTACCCAAGGAAAAAGCTGATCCCTTTTTGCTGGTTCGATGAAAGCTTTTTCCGAGTTTCAGCTTGCCCCTTCTTAGATCAATTCCTCTTTATTTTCACGATTGATTGATTTTAATATCGGTAATTTCATCTATGAAGCATTTTGAGATCGTAAATTCTTTTATTTTTAAGTATTGTCATAAAAAGTTGATGGATTATTTATTTTAATAATAATAATTTTGATGCGGATCTAATTATTTTATATGTGGGTATGTATGTTGGATATTGGACGCTATTCAATAATACTAATGAAAATGAACTAATGACTTCCAGATTAGATTAATCATTTATTCGAGGAACAATCATCGTATCATACAAGAAATACGAGTGAGCAATGAGTCCGAGTGTGATGAAAGATGACTCAAAAACATCAATATCATGAGTCCATGAGTTGTTTTGGTTTAGTCATATCAAATCCCATTGTATCCTTTTATTGGAGATTTTCTTCGACTTTGAAATACATTACACATAAAATAAATCACTGATATTTAATTATTTTATTATTTTAAAAGGGTTAGGATAATTTGTGAGTGAATTAAAATAAAATTAGATAGAAGATACAGTGCAGTGAACTGAAGTGCATTGAAATGAGGAATTGAGGATCTAAAACCTCTCCAACAAACTAAAATCAGACCGCTTCCTTCCACCGATTCAAAAAGCTATGAATAATGAAAATAAGCTTATTTTAATAAATTCAAGAAATGACATTATTTTTCCTCAATTCCAATTGCGTAATTTCTGTCTTAAAATGACAAAATGTCAAATAAAATAATAAGGCCAGGAAGAGCAACTTCATATAACGCAATGTGAGTCCTTCATCCATTGTTAAAACCTAAAAATAGTTTAAATAGTTCATTCACCTCTAAAGACAAAACTTAATTTAATAAAAGTTAATTTGATTTTTCAGAATTTATTGGATTTAACTACAACATTGACTTTATGATCAAATTATGAAAAGTTCCTCGAAACGAAGTTTTGGACCACAAACTGCTGCGGAGTTATATAAACAAATTGAATTTGAACACGAGAACTACTTGAATTCTGAAGATGATGATAAGAAAAATGAAGCGTTACGTCTTATGAAAGGTAATGTTGTATTGAAATAATTGAAACTAAATAGATAATAGAAGTTATTGAAGAATAATAAAAATATTGAAATTTGGAAAGGTCATTAAAGTGTAATATTTTTAGATTTTGAATTGTTTTATAAGTTGACTTCATACTTATATTTTATAAATATTATAAATTATAGGTCTGTACCTGTACCTCTGTACTTATTATATAAAATATTTTAATTCACAGGATATATTACGGAGTACTTGTACCTTGTGCCTCAAGATAGAAAATTTAAACATGAAGCGACGTCGAGAGTTTTAAAACAGAGCATTCAAACTCATAAACTTAACTTTGATCCTCGAGAAGCGAGTTTGGCCTTTGAGTACTTGGCAGCCTATGCTCATAATTTGCTCGAGCAGCCTTGGAGAAATGATTTCTTTACTATAAAGGTATTACATTTGTTCAAAGATTAATCATCATCATCTCTCAGCTGTGAGATAATGTGATTTATAATTTATAACCAATATTTATTAATTTATAAATGTATGTAACGATGAATGTTAAATTTGAATTTATTTTAGTTGACATCCGGTTATTACGTCCATAATATTAATGCCTATTTGACAAACGCTCACGAGATTCTAATTGCTATGAGCTATGTAAACATCGATGACTTAACTCTAAAATTCGTCCACCAGCCAGGGAATAAAATCCCCCAGAAGGAGCTTAAAGACGTTTCTCGTGATTGTTTCGTCGCTAGTCAAGAATGCATCGTAAATAGAGAAATTGAATATTTTTAGTTTTAATTAAATATATTTTGTAATAGTATTTTGTATTTATTTTATTATTTATAATATATCAACTCAAATATACGTACTTATTGTAAATAAAATGTTATTTATGAGATTATAATTTATAATACGTTATTGATTGTTGTTTAGATCCTAAGTCATATACAAGAACGTGTGTATTCTCAAGAGCCTTCTTTCTTCCTCAGCATTGAAGATGTTTACCAAAACCGCGAATTATTTTTGGGCGATGTTGAATCCATTTCTAAACGGATTTTATTGGAAATGCGACAAATGAAACATAAACTGGCCCTTGAACAAGCACAAAATCCGTCTGAGAAATATAAAGAGTATTGCAAAGTGGGACGATTGGTCGACATTCATCAAGAAGAACTCAATAATGATCAAGTTGATCAAATCACTGATCGACATCCTCGTTCACTAGAATTCCCCGAAAAAGACATAATTGAAAAGATTCATCAAAATACGAGAAATTTTCAAGAAACCTATGATGAAGATCACATCTACGACCCTGTATACAATGGAGATGGTCATTCGCCTAAAAGTCCAAATGGAGCCTTTTCATTTAACAACAACAAGAAAGATTCTCTTGATGCATTTGAAAAGAAGAGGGGAAGTAAAACCATAATTCCTAAAACAGTAACTCAACTTTTCAAAAACAAATTGGGAAGTAGTTCAAGTAGCTCTGGTTCCAGCAAGAGCTTTACCAATGGATACAATGCCGGTGAAAGGGGAACATCAAAGCATGCTATGGATTTTAACACCCAGAGCGGTCCTAATCCACCCAGACATTTGAAAGCCCAAGCACTGACTCGAAAAAAGCTTGATGAAGATGAATTGAAAATTGAAGACATGACATTTGAAGACGTTCAAACTTTAGAGAGCCGATCGAGAAAGGCCATTTATAACAACATTGGGCCTTCTGCATTCTCAGAAGCTGATCAAACATTTGCTGAAGCATTAGAATACAAAAATTTGATAGAAGGGACGAGACCGAACCGAGGAAATTGGGATTTTCAATCATTTCAATCAGACAAATATTCATCGGATTTTTCTGAGCGAGAAATAGATAAACAGTCTTCCGCGTCTTCAGAAGCTTCGGTTCCGGCTTCAGGCACTAGCTCTATGTGGGGCTATGCCAATTCAAATATTACTTCTGTAACTGATCAGTTTGCTTTAGGTGGGAATTCATATGATCATTCCAGTGGAGGTCATCAACATCATCATTATAATACTCATCCCGCTCGACCGGATGCTTTGAAGCCTCATGAAACCTACGGCCATCAATATGATTATTATACTCAACGAGTGGGAAATCCTCATGAAGCAGAAAAGGGACTCGAAGCACACGAGTCGCGAGATCAACACCAAGGAAGAAACCAAAGACACGAGAGGAGAAAATCTACAGGGTCTAGTCCAAAAGAAGTTAAGCCTTTAGAAACGAACCTCGACTCGTTGGATACCCTCTGGTATCAACAGAATTTAATGGCAGATAATAATGAAGGAAAAGAAGAAGCCATTGAATACGTAGGGTTCTCGGGAGGAGTTTACAAAAATCATAATTTTTCAAGTGATATGAAAGAAAAGGACCGTCCTACCAGGCACTCGAAGGAAATGAGTTTGAGCGTAGCTGAAAGTAAAAGAGGGCAAAAGACTTCCCCAATTCTTCATCCTCAACAACAACAAGAGCAAATCTTCTCGACTGATGAACAGTATTTTCGGCTGAGCTCGACAGCTTACGGTGATATGCAGGAGAATTCAAAGCGACAAGGCTTTTCAGATAGAGCAAAGGGAGAAAGGAAAGAACGTGAGTCTAATCTCTATCATCGGGTTCAACCCAGGACGACTGAAGTTTGGAATGAGACGAGAAAAGGAGTCAAAGTAGCAGATGAGAGTGAAGATCCGAGTTTGATGAAGAAGATGAAGCCTTGGGAATGTCCACACTGCACCTTCCATAATGAAAAGGCTGAAAACGTATGTGAGATGTGTCACAAGAGCAATGATTTTGTATTAGAACCTCAAATGGATGTTGTGAGGAAAATAGAGCTTGAGTCGATTCCGAAATTAAAAAAGGAAGAGGAGATTTCGTTTATAAATACTGATGGGCCCAGGCGTAGAATTCATACAGGGGAGAAGGAAAAAATTAAAGTGTCCGAACCACCTGAAGAGTTGCAAGAAGATAAAACTAATTATGTATCTTGCCCCTTTTGTACGTTTTTGAATCCACCTTCAAAAATCAAATGTGAGATTTGCGAAACTCGTATTAAAAATAGATAAATTATCTGTATTTATTATTTATATTATAAATAGTATATAATAAATTAGAAAAACACTATAAATTGAACAATAGAATCTTAATTATCTGAATATAAAATTTATGATTAGTAAGTGTTTCATATAAAATAATTGGTCTGACTCTTGTAATATAAGGAATCCAATTTGAATGAAAATGACGTGTTATTAACAATCGTATAATTAATTGTATTAACTTTATTTAATCAATTTGAGTTTCTAAATGCTACATATTATAATATAGGTAGTAGCAGAGTACTTAGGTATACAATATAATGAAATGCATTTAAAGGTATCTGTATATGCATACTTTTAATATGTAAGCATGTTGCCTAAAGGTGCAATTATTTTAACTTTTAGGTCTGTAATTAAAATCATCACAATATTACCTATAATACTAAATACGTAAAAGTATATTATTAAGTTTACTGGTATACCTACCTATTACTAGTTACTACCTACAAACTATTTGTATCTGTTTTACCATAGACGTTCGACCTAATATTAATTGTCACTCTATAGTCGAGGATTACTAATAAACTAATAACATAAGTAAAGTAGCAATAAATTCCATAAACCTATACCTAATCTACAAATATCTCTGTATTATATTTACTAATTATGACTTTATGAGTAAATTTTAACTATTAGTTAGTAAAAACATGTAATATTTTACTTCCATTAATACATATTATACCTATTATAAATATAAATATATATATATATATTACTCTATTAAATCTACATTATTGTATTTATATATTGAAAATTCAAAGTGCCCGAAAGTGCCTAAATCGAAAATTACATTGTTGCGAAAATAAAATTACCTATTTCGTACATAGGTATTATGCATTAATTTACTCTTTCTCTTTCCTTTAAATTGGAAGGTGTAATCTACCTTATAAAAATAACTTTAGATTTGTTGTCACAATTAACTTTACGCTAAATTTTCCATTAAATTATTATTGATTCAATTATAATAATATTGCATTTGATCAGCGAAGGTTTAAAACCCATTACTCTTTACTAAAATATGTTATTTCCTATCCAATTTTACGAACTTAAAGTGAATTAGTATGAATAAGATAAAGTTTATTCGTTTCTTGTTTTAAACTTACCTAATTTAATCATGGAATGAATTTAAATGAGTGCTAATAGAATGGTTTTACAGATTGATTTAATTGATCTTATAAGATTTTAACTTGTTCAATTATAAACAATATTATAGAAATTTAGTAAGTTTGTTTAATTGCAATATTCTTTGTTCGAAGATATATTTGATTAAACACATTAAATATCCATCTTATCAATTCCGTATTCAGACCCAGGACATGACAAAGTGATCATGTAAAGAATAAAAGGAATTTCAACAAGTCAATTGTGTTATTTTTTTTAAATTGCGTTTTATTGATAATCACTTCATCATAGTACGAGTACATTGTACAGTATTTTGGATTTATATCAAGGATCATTTAGAACAATATTACTTACTTGCAAATACAATTATATTAAGATTAACGTACCTGCGTAGTTATTCTCATACCGTCATTAGCCGAAAGATATCCCGGGACATCTTTAAATTTTTCGACCCTTACCCCCGGATATCTTAAAATAAATTTACAAAAATGGAATAAAAATTCCCTTTTCTCCTCAGGAAGTACCAAGTTTTTGCCCATATTGTTAATTAAAATGATATGCAATTCGATTTAAACGACATTTTTAAATGTTCTATTTTAATTTTAATATAAAATCAACAGTAAATTCCTTTTTGGGCATTTTAAATATAAATATTTAAAGGAAAATGTGATAAAAATGTGTATTATACGTTGTATATTACACATTTTATTTATTTGCTATTAACATACAATATGTACCCGGGTACCCGGACATCTTTTGGGACCCGGATATCTTTAAATAAAATTGCTTCACCCCCCGGATATCTTTCGGCCAATGACGGTAAATAAATACATGAGAGTAGAATACTAATGCGTATAGTAATGATAATAAGCATTCAGATTATACCAACTTCTCTTAAATATAGGAGTAATGAAAATGAGTTAATAACTT
Organism: Neelides folsomi; assembly: GCA_034687125.1. Lineage (NCBI taxonomy): Eukaryota > Metazoa > Arthropoda > Collembola > Neelipleona > Neelidae > Neelides > Neelides folsomi. The sequence goes on from JAQGBZ010000410.1 coordinate 6,343, forward strand.
AGGAAATTTTTCAAATAACCAAAAAACTCATTTTCATTACTCCTATATTTAAGAGAAGTTGGTATAATCTGTAATTCTAACAATACATAAATACTTATAACTCAATATACCTATTACCAATACCATGGATGTACAAATATAATAATCATGAGTAGGATGGTTTTGTAAAGATTAAAGATGTTTAATTTAATTCAAGTTTTCGTAAAGTTTCACTGTCCCTGTTGATTTATAAGAGAAATGGGGTTAAGTAGCTGATTTTTAATCTAATAATAATATTTATTTATGTAAAAACAAAATACAATTATATTACACTTGATTAATAATAAAATTAATAAATAGACAATCAATGTAATTACAAACCTTGATTTTTAACTTTATCCATATTAGGCCTCTAAAATAAGATGACAAAAAAATCATTTTATTAAAATGAGTCATATTTTAGTTTTCCTTTATAAATGAAATTAGCTTGCTTATAATATTATATAAGTATTTAGTACATAGTACAATATATTTGATATTATGTATGTAGATGTACATAATATCTAAGGTTAGATAATTGCTATTTATCATTAAAATTACCGGTGGAGGAACAGGCCGAAAAAGCGATCTTGTTGGTGCAATTGGTTCATATGAAAAAGATATTCCGTCTGTCGCTATTTTTTCTTGATCCGTCGGAGTGTTGGTCGGAGTGAAAGATCTTCTTGGTTTTGGGGGAGGAACACCATATGGGTGAAGCTTAACATCTTCACTTTCACTTGTAATCTTTCTTTTTAGAGGAAGAGCTGGAGGCACCCTTATCTCATTTTCTAATTCTAAATAATTGTTAAAAATTAACTTTAAAGTAAAAAATGTTTGGACACTTTTATAAATACACAATAGTAAATATCTACAGTGTCTTACTTTCCATTTTCACAAATTTTTATTCCTTTTTGATTATTCAACTGCTGAACGCTAAATTACTCGTATTTAAATTTACCGTGAGTTCTGCTTGTCATTAGCTAAATTTTGAAGGCTTAACAGAGTTTAAATAACAATGTTAATTAATTAATTACATTTTTATAACAAGTGCAATATTTATGGTGCTTAATTATTTGTTATACTTATGATAGAATGTACAGATAAAACCACAACATATTTATACATACCATAAACTTTCATCTATCATGGGCATACCCATAATATTATGATTATGATATACATAATATGATGTATGTATAAGTATTATAATGTGAATCATGAATATTAGTGATATCGATATCAGTGATCCTACAATTATGTAGAGTTTACTTTTGGTATATGTCAAATAACAACAATTCTCATTAGCAATTTACCACAAATAAGGAAGTTTAATTTATACTTGACGTAATACAGAATATTATTATTAAATAATACTAAATAAATTTATTTGGGCAAATATGAACTCTATAAATCGTATTGATGAGCGAATATCAAACATTTATTAACTGAATTGAAGAATTTGTATCCTACACACAACACAAATAAATAATATTTTTTTTGTAAAATTATCAAAGAGTACCCTGTGTTGTATGTATGTGTATTCATTACGCTTATGCATGCAAAATTTTTGATTCCAATTTGTTTATTATGTAGTGAATTTTATTTTTCTGTACGTGTATGATGTAATAATTAATATAATATTCATAAATAGTGTGTAGTATTTATTTGTGTTGTTTAACTAGTATAACATTAAGCATATTTGAATTAATATCTGATATTATGCACGTATTTAATAAACATTTTTTGTAATCAATTGCAATTCAGGAAGCGTTGGCTTTGTCCTGACAAACATCCGATTAAAATTGACAATTCAAATTGCATAAATAAAGGGTGTAGTCTTGTTATCCTCATAAAAAACTAATTGGCATGATGGTCCTTAGTCTTCTTAAGATAATGATGTCTATAGCATGTATCTGTCACAGATAGATACAACTAATTTTATTTATGAATAATGAATAGGTGCAGACGTGGATATGTAAAAACTTCATAATAGAAATATATGTATTTTATGTATGTATATTGGCTGCGGCAGCTCCTCTTCGTCAGTCATATGAAGGTTATGTATGTTATAATAAATACATTTTAGTAAATATTTTTAACTTATATACACATACTTTTACTTGTTATATTATATGTATCAAATGGATTAAATATGCATGACAAAAAATGACTACGTACTGACTTTTTATAGAATTATCAATTCCAAAAAATATTTTCTTATACAATATATGGAGCATATTTGTATTTATGTTCATTGTTATCCTTAAATAAACCACGCCAAGATATATTATCAACAAAGAAAAAAACTGAGAAATCTGACGAAATAATTGACTAAATCACTAACTATTTTGGTGGGTAAGCGAAAACAGTCAGTAAACGTAAAACCTAAAGTTTGAAGTTGCTATCAAGCTAATAAAATTGCACTTCCAATAAATTATATCAACAAAAACTTTCTCCTACATTATTCGTTATTTTTCATCGTGAAACTCTTCAATTAAGTAAGGTAAAATAAATTTTTAGTTATTGTTTGATTAAAAACGCTTAAAATTTCAAAATAAAATTGTTTCTTGACCATTTAGAGAAAATGGGAAGCGGTCCGTCATTTACTCAATTCGATAAGTGCCAAATCATCGCTCTACGCAAAGGATTAGAAACTTTTCGGTCAATTGGAATGGTTTGGTTTAACGAAAAAGATTGAAATTTATATAGTTCGGATGGTATTCGTGAATATTGGCAAAATTTAAGATAAGAAAAGAAGATTTTTACTAATCGTCATTCCGTAGGAGGATCACAGCCCCTCGCCTTGACGCTGAAGAGTACTAGGGCGTCTTGTCTCCTAATCATTTAATGACATATCTGGATGGACTTGACCATTTTCCCCTCAACTGGCCATGCTAAGTTGAGATTTGTGCAAGACGGCGCACGTCAACACACTGCAGCGTCAACTTTGGAATGGCTTAATGAGCATAATTATCCATTAATTGATCATCCAGTATTTTCTAACCCCATAGAATACTTATGAGGAGTAATGTCGAGGAAGGTTTACTTCAATGGAAGACAGTTTGAGGATGTGCCAAGTTTCCGTTCACAAGTTTCGCAAGCGTGGGAAAATACCGAAATTGAGACTCTTCAGACTCTTGCAGCGTCGATGAATCGAAGCGTATTTAAACTAGTTTTAAACCTGCGAGGTTACGCCAACATTTGATAATAGGCACCAAGTTTTAAAAGCTCGTAGGACTTGTATAAATCGATAAAAAAATGTTGATATAATTTATTGGAGACTTTCTCCTTTCACTTTGATTAAAATCGCTTCCTATTGTTTAATTGGAAATTTTTTATTACAAAACATGATAGTGTTATTAAAATTTATCATAATTTTACTAATTGAATTGTTTAATTGGGATTTTGAATGTGATTTTCAGAGATTTCTCAATTTGGAATTTTGTTGATAATATACCTTGGTGTGGTTTACATATTGGTATATGTAATGTATTTAAAAATTTGTGTAATTAACTTGTATTTAAATGCATTACCCACATTTAATTAGCTGGATGTTTGATTGAAGAATGAAATAATCTCGGTTTATTTTAATTCAAATTTTTATGTATGCAAATCTAATGTTGAGTTAATAATTAATCATTGTGGTTCCATTAGTTGTAATATGTAATATATGGCAATAATTAATTCGTGTTTATATTGTTAAATAAAATCTGGTCATCAAACATGAGGATTCAATTTTCAGAATTAATGAGGAAAGGGAAAAGGAGAAAATTGTTTATCTGAGGTGGAAATCGCAATTCCCTAGCCCTTCTACCTTATTTTGCGAAAAAGAACGTCTACGTTTGCAAAGGACAAAAAATTGTTATAAGCACAAATGTAAGCAAGTGTGATGAGCTCCCATTAATGATAGAACGGGAGTAGGAGGTTCAATAAAAATTAATTGACAATTTAAAAAGTTCGAATGTCCTCTTATGGAAGACTCCCTCTTATCTATTGGACCTCTCATTATTCCCCAACTTCCAACTTTTTACGACGAGTTGGGAAGTTCCGAAAAACTTGAGTTCTCATCTTCTCTGCCAAAGGACCATCTATCCTTTTTTACATCTTCAAATTTCTTTTTACCACACAATCACACAATGCTTACAGTGTCATTCAATACAGCTAAAATTCTTACGATTTGATTTCTCTATCTCACTCTCTGGATCATCCGTTTCTGGTATACATAAATTGCTTATCCTTAAATTCTTCTCCGACTTCCTTGGCCATCTTTATCAAACGTTCCATCAAATAATCCATCGGACTGGAAGGTTCGTGGGAAAGATAATGCCAACTTGCCAACATACTCTTTTAAGACGTGCAATTAAATAGTAGTGCTTAAATAACGCATGGTTGCGTTTCAGCCCGGAGAGCAATGGCAATCGAAGAAATGGACCAAACTACTTGAACCATTTACCTCGTTAACCGGCGTTTAAAATAACGATAAGGGTTCAATTAGCATTTCAATGTATGGTTCGTGTGAGGCTTACAGATGCCGGTTAGGCCACAGAGATCTTGTAATTCAGCGTGTATTGCTAATTGGAGAATAATTTTATGAATAAAAGTCAACCTTGTCAGGCGTAGTTTTAAAATCTTTGGGAGTTGAGAGATCCTTATTATAAGCGTAATTGGAGTCGGAGTCGGGTACCCGAATGGCCTCGTTTTGGAAACGAAAGATTAAATAGCCATATCTCGCATTCCACCACGAGGCTCTTCGGTTCCGACTCAATTTCTCGAATCTTCGGATCTTAATTAGAATATTATGGGAAAGTGTCCTGCTCGGATCTCCTCTGGTAGTCAACTGGGGTGTCTCCCACCTTTCCCCAATCTCCCCATTCGAAGGCTTGACCTCTCCCAAATGGAGCTTGAGAGCTTTCAAGGAGGAGGATCGAGAGTGACAGAGGTGGTTCCAAGGCGAGGACAGGTTTGCGTAAATAGTTCAATAAACCTGCTGGACCTTTTATCGGGGCTCACCACTCACTCAAGACATCAATTAGTCGTTAGGGCAAAAGGGGAAGAAAAAAGAGGTGGAATTGGCGACCGAGACTGAAATTAATAGGAAGGCCCAGAAACCTGTCTCAGCCTCAGTTCGCTTTACAATCGATGATCGAATCTGCAACAATGGTATAAGAGACCATTGGGGTTTGCAAAGTAAAAATACAATATTAAAAGCCTCGACCAAGAATGCAGTAAATGTGATTGGGAGCGTTGGGGAAAACTTTATAAAGTATAAATTAAGAGAATGTGATATGAAAAAGCGGTCGCGAGATCGAGTCTTCATTGTTTTAATGTGAGAAAAGCGACCCTTGCGATTCCAGTCTCAATTTTTCGCCCAAGATAAATCTGGATTCTCTCGATTACACAAAAACTTGAAACTTTGAAGGATTTTTACTTCGAAGTGGGAGGAACTGGTTTCCCTTCTTGAGCCGGAGAAAAGTTGAAGTGGGCACGATACCACTTATTTGACATGCCGATGACATGAAGTACTACAATGCAAATCCCCAAAATATTCCACCTATGCTACCAAGAAAAATCACCTTGTTGGCTCAAGTCGTTGAAGGCTTCGATCACAAGGTTTAATTCAATTGGAATTAAAACGCTTATGTGTGTATGTATTATGCTTAATGACAATCAAGAATATGCTCGATGAGGAAAACTCTTTAAACGTCCTTCAATTACCACATTCTTTATTATTTATGTAGATTGTATTAAAATTCGTTGACTTGTCTTTTAATTTTAGTTTGAAAACAATTTTAATAGTTTTCTTATACTCTCTTAAAACTTAAGTATTTGCGAAGGTACACGCAGATTCAGCTTTCAAAGCCGTTTTCAACACAGGTTCCTGCTGCTCGACATGGATGAGAACTCTGAAGCCAACAGATGTGGAACATAATCCAATTTTTTACAAATAAATTACAATTTCACTCAACAAATCTCATTAAATACGAAATTAATTTATGTATGGTTTACACGATTGAAACTTTAAACAAGTTTTGGATAGGAATGAAAAATGTACAAGTAATGTATTAACGATAAGTTGACTGTCCAACACAGTAAAGCAATAAGATCAATATTACAAAATATACTAATTCAATAATGCTTGTCCGACATAATCGATGTAATGTGATATTAATAATAAGTAATTCATTCTATGTAACTAACAATAAATATATATTTTATATGATTCAATTTCCTAAAGAGCACGAGTAAGTAAGAAGTCTCGTAAATACACAGTTAGAATTGATCTTAAAAATGGGCTGCAGCATATATAATCTAATATAAACATGCCTACATATTTAGTTTATATTTGAATATCTGAAATACCCTCATCTTCAGGTAGATTCCTCCTACCTTGCACGACAACAATTAAGGATCCATACATGACATTAGTAAGGTATGTCATCAAGGTTTGAAAGATGCATACGTTATAATTAGTATATAAGTCCATACATTATATTTAAGTACAACAATCATCATACTTTTTATATTAATTGACAATTTTTTAACTTTTAAATCTATTCTAACTTTCTAACACACATTATTTATCAATGAGATTATTAGGTATTTACCTTATTACTAATGTATACTCCATTATTGATTCGTATGATTAATTGAAAAGCAATTGACTCTTAAAATTAAAAGCTTATTTTAATTTAATACACGTCAAATAAATAAGTTTTTGTTTTACATTGATATTCAATATACTCTGAATTCTATTTATCTTACGCATGATATATGAACATTATAAACAATAAAAGAATGTAAAGAATCCATTTTCGACCTAAAGTTAAATTACATGTAGCTCATTATGGAATTGTAACATTATGACTCTTTAAAATTAATTTCAATACAGAGCTTTAAAAATCTCATACATATAAATATAATTTACATATAATAATATGTAGATGATTTCGAAAATTAAAAGTAAATATTATTTTTTTAATTCTAAATATAATATTCAGATTTAATAAGAATATGATGTATATTTATTTAAAGAAGAATTATAGTTTAGTAATAAGTTTAAGTAATAATTCTCATTTCATGGCAGTTTACAACATTGTTAATCAACTTAATTACTTATTAGCTAGGTATAATTCAGCACTGCTCATTTTAATACGCATTATTTTAGGTACAAAGCCCTCGTTTACAACTATTAAGTAAGAAGAAATAAATATATATATTATTGTATTACATTAATATTACACATTTTATATTAAATATTTATATTGTTTATTAATTAGTACTTTAAAGGGCTACTACCTAATACATCAATACTATAATATGTAAATATTATCAATATTCCTTGTCGTATATAATACACATTTTGCCATATAAATACTCATATTATGACATATTTATGGATAGGCATCGAAGATAAATACTTATAAATATAAGTAATTTATGTAGGTATAGAGTACACTTATTATTATTCATACTCGAAAAAATGGCCAAAAGATATACAATTTATTTACAAAGTTTGCCTAATATCATATAAATATCTTTAACAGACATAGGGGCAGGTACAATTAAATTATTACTCGCGATTCAACAATTTATTGAAAAAAGCGGATATTATATTACATACAATTTCACTTAAAGACAAATCCTTGTAATATGTGAATAATTAAGGTTCACAAACTTGCTACACATCCTATACACCCAACGACAAGCAAATGAAGATTAGGTCGTTAATTCTTCATTAATTCCTATATCATATATTCCTTACAGCAAGTATATAGCGAGGTAATATTCTTTCACAGTATCAGATTCGAAACATTCATCCTTTGGCATATAAAAGAACATGTTCAATTGAGTTTTGGCATTGGATGATTTTTCGCTTTAATCGCGATCATTGTAACTTTTTTGTAAATTCCGTAATTGAGGAATAACATACGTATAGTATTATATATAATTTACCATTAAATTTAGCCCTGATTAAGTATTTATCATTTTACTCTATGATATTTTATAAATATTGTCTTCTACACAAATACTTTATTACTAATATTTCCTAATTCCTATACAATTTCATTGTACCTTTACCTATTTATTTATTTTAGGATATTTATGTATATGAATGTAATTTTAGGGTGGGTTTTAAACACCATGTTTCTCTCAAGCTCTTGAAAGGGATTAGGTAAATCGTTATTCATGAAAAGTATTATTAGTAAATACATTCTAATTCGTCTATCATACATTTTAAAAACATAATTTAATCACTATTACTATTTACATTAAATAACTTCTATCAGTTTGTTTGATTTCGATCCATCTCTTTGATTTGATTGATCCTGAGTGAAAGGTGGATGAATATAAAGAGATTTGGCGTAGGAGGAGATATTGAATACACTTACAATTTATGTATTGTTTTCTGGAAAATTGTCAATACAATTTATTGAGCATGAGCTTTGGTTGAATTGAATGAAATTCTATTTTTTTCTCCAGCGTAATATTTCACAAATGAAATATCTTCAAGCGGATCATGTTTGTCCGCATTTCAATTTGTCTATCTTATAGATATATTCTTCCAGTCACTTCCAATGACTTTGAGACACTGCGGTGAATAAAAAGGTAATATTAATGTAACGTGAGACTTGGATCCCTGCTCTGTATATAAATCAAGATCCGCGTTTTGATTTACAGGTCCGGAACAAATAGGGTCATTCCGCATAACAATGGTGACCAATTCATTTCTCTTATAGATATCTTTCTTTCCACAGTGTGCCCGACTGGCGGAGGCGGCCAATAAGTTCCCGAACCTGATCCGCTGAGTCAGGGCCAATAAAACACGAAACTTTTTTGTCTCACCAGGATTTCCATTGAGAAGACAAATTACTTTATTCTCGAATCTCACAGTCAGCTCAATCTCCCGAATTCCAAATCCCTCCTAACTTAATTTGACTGCCCAGCCAAAGCCAACCTTTCCGATACAAATGGAATGTTTACGACCATCTATCAATTATTAAATTGTACGGAACGGAAGGCATTACCTTACTTTTCAATTAAAAGACTTAAAATAATATTAGTAAAATTCTACATTAACTCCCTATGTTATTGATCAAGTACGTAAGTAATAAATATTAATAATGGCCATTCAATACATTTAAAGAACTCATAATTCGTATATCTCTATATTATTCTCATCTTTATAATTAATGTATTCAAGAAGAGAATGAAACACCCCTGGGACATGTTGAAGACATCTGAATTCATAATAATACTTATTTTTAATTCCTGATTTTTAAATAGTTTATAGAGTTAATTTCATTTAAACTTTAGATATTTGACATCGTATAAAATCTTATTTCAATAGTTATATACTCCATGGTACAAATGAGCGTGGACTGAATTGAAGCCGGATTGGCCTTCTTCAAAACAGTAACCCTCAGGCAAAGGTTTATATAATATTCTTTAAATTCTTATTAAACAATAATTTAATTATTCAAATTACATATTATATCAAAGAATCCACAATAACATTGTTACATTTTTTGTTATAAGTGAAAAATAATTTACTTTGATTCTATTAAAACGAACAAGTTTAATGTCGAAAAAACAAATTCTAAACCTGACTTTCTGATGTGATTTTGCTAGAATGTAAGATACATTTTAATGTATTTAATTTAAAGTTATCTAATACATTACATAAGACTGTACTGTCACTTTGAATAAATTCGTGGATAATAAATTTTGTTCGTAAAATTGATACTTTGCCTGAGGGGGTGGATGACTCGCAGGAAAACTAGTTTGACCGAATCTCCTTCCAGTGAAGTGGGAAGCAGCCTGGATGGTGACACTTCATGATGACGCTTTCAGCTTGATCTTCATCGACTTCCCACTTCCTTCACTATTCCAGATCTTCACCATTTAGAAGAGGAGGAAGGAGACGCGGGTCCTGCGGCCGTCCTGTTTGGCCCTTCGGGCCATCCCGTACTGTCACATACTCCCTTCCGAACTCGTCCCGCCGCCTTTGGAGTCCCCGCCGCCCGCTCCGCCACCGACATCATCGGAGTCTGAGCGGAAAGGTGAGTTTCTTCCTCGAGGTGACAGCCCACGGAAGTCCAACTTGTACTGTTCACAACAGACCATGTCAGATTCATGTTGGGCCCAAATTGCAATCGAAAGTGCAGAAGAAAGAAAATGCACAATATATACATAACATACTTGGTTGTAGTAAGATATAATTTCGTATGGAATAATTCATATATTATGTTTCAGAAGTGGCGGAGTGCTGTTCTTGGCACCCTAAACAAACTTCCCCACCTCGAGACCCTTCACGGAGGAACGGAACTCGTTATTGTAAAAAAAGATATCGAGCTCCTCGTGCGGAGTCAATTTGAAAGGAGTCAACCGTCTGTTTCCGCCGATCGATGGGTCCCGAGGAGAGGATTTCGCTCATCTCAGCTCAACTGAGGAATTCAAGAGACGAGCGGAGACACATGGACAAGACAAGCCGTGTCAATTGGAAAGAGGATCACCCAAATCCTCCACATTCCCATTCCCACCAATTTACTCAAAAGAGAAGTTCCAAAGTCTCACTTTCGGACTCTCGCAATCACATACCTATGTTTTCATATATGTGTTCGTTGTGTGTGAGGGTTTAAGACACTTAAAGTAAAATATAGCGATGGAGGAGATGAAGAGAGCTGGAAGAAGCAGGAGAATATTTCAAAGAACTTCTGTCTTCTTTCAGTTCTTTTAGAAGAGTTTACAACACTTCTTTCAAGCATTACTAACAACAAAACATCAACTAAATCTACTACGCTCCTCAAATAAGAAAGCTATTAAGCATCTAGGATCTATAGAAGACAAGTATTATAGACTATTATCTAGTTGAACTATCGACTATAAAAATTATATTATTTAATATGTTCATGATTTTTTTTTCTAACGCTCGAATTTGTAAGAATTTCCAAATTGACTAAAAAATCTAAAAAGCTAGATCAATTATGATTTCAACTATAAGGTTTAAAAAATTTCGTAATTGTCAAAAATCAAAATCCTACTAGCGGTTCTATCTAATAAATTTAATCTAATAACTATTTCTATATGTTCCATCTAACTAAACTACTTATTTGTTAATGTCACTAGTCACAAATTACGTTCACGGACGTTTTAGTACAGAGCTGTGAGTTGGTAAGTAGTAAATGTCGTTCTTGTTGTTCTTTCCATGTATTTATGTCATTAAATATATTTAACATACAATGTTGTGTTCATACATTAAAATTGTACAGTAAGTCAGAATCGTAAAGTCTTCCAGTTACGATTTAAATCTTGACTTTAAATTAATGTTTAAAGACGAGACAAAATCAAACAAAACTCGTTCTTTGAAAAAATAGTCATAATTTTAAAAAAACACAAAAAATTAATTATTCTAATATTTATATAGTAGAAGTGGGAGACGCTGAACTCTACCTGTCTTGAATTAAGGGAATCACCGGAGTGAGCTGCTGTAGTAAGCATATACTAAATATACAAAAAGAGGCGAGTGAATGAAAGATGAAGATGACGAGAAGGGTGCAGTCGACGAAGGGCACATGAGGGTCAACAGGGCTACAAGTTACTCAGATTAAGGCATAGGGAGTTAGGGACAATCATAAATAGTTAAAAGAGTTTGAGAGTCATTAGAGAAAGAAGGAAGAGTGAGAAAATGTGTAGACATCATTCCAGCCACAAATAGGGAGAGAATCCGACTAAAATTCCAGTTTTTAATCTGGAAAGTGTTATAATCACTAATATTTTTTTTACAATAAGTGAATTACAAAATACTGACTAACAATCAATAAATTCGTATTTAAGAGTATTAAAATATTTAACAATTAAATACAAATATTTTAGTTCACATGTTAAAATTTCACGCTCTAAAAGTAAGTAATTAATAAACCGTTAGAGAAAAACCATCAGTAATTGAAACATTGAAATTGATTTAGACAACAATGTAATAAAGTCATATTACAAAGTAAGTACAGGTAAAATGACAACATTAGTAGATTAATAAGTTGAGGTTCATAAATATTATTCGAAGATTTATAATTCCCATTATTTATAATATTTGAGTAACAAGATTTTATATCAAAATGTCAATTTGAATTAAAGTGATAAAGAATGAATGATTGTGTCACTTACTTTGGAGGCGCATTCGAAACAAGTCGTGACAACTTTGGAGATGACATTCATGAGATTCTTCGTCTCCTGAATGACGCTGTCAACCTTGGTGAAAGTCGCGGACTTCCCCACAGTTGGATTCTTTACCGTGAATTGCAACTGCTGGACTCGCTTCGGAACTTCGTCAACTTTCTCCAACAATTCTTTCTTGTCCGTACTTGTTGGCACCTGTCATCCAAGCAGGATAAAAAGGATTAAGAATCCATAGTTTAAAATTTATTGAGTGAATTACGGTATAGGAGAACTGTCGGATGACTTTGTAAAGTCGGTTCGCCTCTTCTGCAAAATACTCTGCTTGTGTAAAGAGATCCTGCGTTGTTTTTAATGGCCCTTCTCCTCTGGTAAACTGGTACATGTTGTAAGCCATGTTGGACATGTTCTTGGCCCTACGGACAATATCATTGTTCTCGTCGGAGAAATTCTCCTCGCCCCATTTCTCCGCTTCCGCCTCGAGGTCTGAAGTGATCATCTTCATCTCGAGACCGCTCTTCGCAATCTTCGCTTGCTCCTGCAATTCAATTGGAAAAATTGAGCCTTGGGGGGTCAACTTATTATAGAAATCTCACATTATGGCTCAATTTATTGCTTTTCGGCTATAAGTTTTAGATTTCATTCAATCCAATTGTTTCCACTTTTTTAACGACAGATAAAAGAAGACGATATTTATAATGAAGGTATCGATATCGAATAAAATAAATATTAAACAATTTTAATAAGGTCGAAAGTTGCTAAAATGCCCTTAAACTTTCCTTGTTATTAATGAAAAAATTGGCTCGGAAGAATTTAGTCAAATTGAAGGATGAAAGGATAAAAGATGATAAAAAATGTTGTGCTCCCGGAATTGAGATCGTTATAGGTTATAGTTCTAACATAAAGGGGATTAAAAAAGATGGAGATATGGCAGACATTGAGTGTTCGCTGGGCGGAGGAACGTGATAGAGATCGGAGTCAGAGTCTGTCCTCTGTGTCACTTGACAAGTTGGAACACGGATCTCTTGAAAATAATGGAAACTGCAACTGCGGTATTTCCTCTTCCATTTCACACTCCTTTCCTCAAGGGCTTCGTTAGGATTTCCCAGATAGTGAGAAATGATAGACGGAGTTAGCCAAATATGAACTAGAGAAGATGATGCAGTTTCATCATTATTATTTACTCCGGAGTTTTGCTTGCTAAATTGAGCTACAGCTCTTTCCATCGATCAAAGTCGGTCTCGAAATGTGTATGTCTCCTGCCTGAATTATTCGAATTCCCTCCCCTCATTTGCTTCGCCCAAAACGGCCCCATTTCTCAATTCTTTGGAACAAATGAGAAAGCCATAGAAGTATACAAATGAAGTAAATTGAACGAGAAAAGTATACAGAGAGAAATACGAGAGAACTTCCACCACAACCAAAATTCGAATTCGAGTTGGGCAGATGAGGGCAAAGGAATGAGTTTATTTGAAATTGCTCTTGCCCGGTTACAGTGCCTTAAGGGGTAATTCAGAAGAGACAAGAATGGTTCGAATTCTTTACATTATTTATATTTTCTATTAAACATTATTCAACAATTCAAGATAAGCTTGTGAATACAGATAGTTCCGGCCTATTCTAATATTGAATAAAAGTATTTCAGTATTTTAGGAAAACGGCCAGTCTTTATTCTCATTATATTCAGATATTAATGTGTTTGGAACAATAAAAATATACCTCGGCTATCTTAGGCATTATCAAATTAAACAGAATTTATGAAGAAAGTTACTGATTTTTTGAACAATTATCTTTATCCGATGTCCGATGATAATAATGTAATGGACGTGACATCATACAATTTAGTAAGATCTTGCGATATAATGGTTTTTGTTCCGGTTATTTTATCGTAGAAAAACGACGTTTATAACTCATTTTAATGTAATGTTAGATAGAAAAGTTAGTATTTGTGTTCCATATATGGTGACTGCGGAGACCATATTTGATATCATACCTGTATTAAAATAAAGTATATGTACATACTCTAGTAGATATTTATACATTTAAGTATTTCTTCAGTATCATTAGATCTCCCAGATATGATATTTGGACCCAGACATTTGGATGAAGAGGCAAATCAAATAAATGAGACAATATAGACCAAATCTTTGATCCGATTCCACATTCTAGTTATTTTATGCCTCGTATGTATGATCGACCCAGCGATCCAACTCATACTTTTCTCACTTAATATCATATCCCATGATGAGCCTAACGTACCTGAACTTACTTTTATTATTCCAATTCTAACTCCATTACTCACACTCAGTCCGTCAACTAAAAGAAATTGACCAACTTTTCAAATAAATGAAAATTTACTTTTGAAGTTTAATAAATGGAGTTACATCGTTGCCTGATAGTTGGGAGGCTGAGACACATTTGAAGCTCTTTGTAGTCCAATCCTAATCAGGCCATTTTGATAAGTGCTTTTCAAAGAATTATGTTTAGTTTAATTTAATAAAATTTGTTTAGTACAAAGGGACACCTTTACAATATAAATAATTGCTTTATATTAATAAATAGTTAAGTGTGCTCTATAAGGAATCGATTATTACAAATGTAAGAAAGGTTTAATTTAATATAGCAAGTTGAGCCAGAAAATGAGATTTACTTTTCTTTGAAGTGTGTTTTGAAGAAATTAAAGTAATAAAGCTTTTTTACCTCAGTATCCAATTTGACGGGTTTGAGCGGCTTCTGCGTTGTACCATGTTTCTATAATGAGTAAGGAATCATCTTTTACATCCCCCTTTTCCATAAAATTCCAAGAAAGAGAATCACTCGAAAGAATAAAAAAACAAAAGAGGGATCTAAAGGATAAATAAAAGCCCTCATCTCTAATTTACCCCACTCATAAAAAGATGGGAAGGAAGGAGATCGTAAATACAAAGTCTAAGTGATTCCGCAAATGTATTTTGTGGCAGGAACAAAACTATTCATATATTTGCTACAACTTGAGAAGAAGTATTAAATGAAGAAAAGCCAGGAGGATCATCCTTCGTTTACTCAAGTGGAAAAACGCGGAAGAAATTAACTAAAATCGAGCTCAGT
This sequence comes from Neelides folsomi, assembly GCA_034687125.1. Classification (NCBI taxonomy): domain Eukaryota; kingdom Metazoa; phylum Arthropoda; class Collembola; order Neelipleona; family Neelidae; genus Neelides; species Neelides folsomi. Next base: position 21,619 of record JAQGBZ010000410.1, read on the forward strand.
TCTTTTGACTATAAAGGGAGCTTATGAATAAAGACAAAAGCTTTTCATAATCACGATGAGAATTGAACTTACTCCGGGCCTTGGTAAACTCATGTACATCTGCTTGTCTAGGTTCCGGGTCCTGCATGTCTCGGTGACTTCGGTGGAAAGGGCCTGAACATCTTCCATGAGTGAGTTCCACATGTCAACAAAGACCTCGAGATTCTCTTTGGCAATCTTGGACGTTGGATTTGAACACAGGGTGCGGGCGGCGACGGCGAGCTGAGGCCCGTAAATCTTCAAATTGATCTCTGCATATTTGGCCTGAACGTGGAGGGAGTCCGTGGGACTGATGTGCCTCAGAAGTTTACAGACCTACAAGCCACAGAAAGAGGACAATGGAGAATAAATCCAACCTTATACAATTTCCTCCCATAGCCTATTGAAGGGGAATGGAGGAAGTTGAATACGAGCTTCGGTCCATCCGCCTTCCTGACAAATAACCCCAAGTTCTCTTTCCAAACTTTTAAACTACGATCTCTTTTTTTTCCATCTCCACTTTTCCACATCTCTCCACATGTCAAGTCCACTCCGAGTTTCTCAAAAGGAAAAAAGATAACTACTTTTCAGCTTACAAACTTTCCCCATTTGCTATTTAATATTTAGGAAAATATAAATTATAGGTGTAGTTTATTACTTTAAAACTCATGTATTTTAGATATGATGTAATACTTAAATTAAATATAATTTATTTGACATGATTTGTCATTTAGTCATATAACTATTCTCAAGATGATTTATTAAAGTAATATTTCCATTTATGTTTTATCTACATAATTGAAATATCAATGTAATGGAAAGGTAAAAGAACATGTTACATGTATAAAAGAAATATTTAAATGAATAAAGTACGTATTGTAAATAGTGTTTTCATACTATAAAATATTCAGCCCGTATTGTGCTGAGAATCGTAAAATAATATAAATAATATGAACAAATATGTGTTGTAGGATTGTAGCGTATAAGTTATACGATAAGCATGTATGATAATTGTAACCAGGAGAGAGTGAAAGTAAAAGATTGCTTTTCCTTGTGGGAGTATGGAACGAGTGAGGTAGAACGGGAAGAAGATGGGAGGATCGGAAGTGACTTGTTCCATCTCCGTCGCTGTCACTCAAAAAGGATCTTGCCCACCTTCTTCGCAATTCCTCCACAAATTCCGACTACTTCTGCTCTACTGGGACGAAACTCTTCTCCGTCCCTCTCAGGAGAAATGACGAAATTGGATCGAGATTTCTTCAAATGAAAAAAATGGATATACACCGTCACATAAAATCCACTCTCATTTCTCGACCTTTTTACTACTTCCATTTTCTTTCATGCCTTAATAATGCCAATCATATAGCGTATAAAAATGTAATACCTTAATATATTGGATTCAATATACAATTGTACCGTATCTCGCTAAAAGTATTACTTATATTAACTTGGATACAAATGTATATTTTTTGTTACTTGTTCGTTTTTGTAATACTGAGAAATATCTTATAATCGCTCAATATTATGCAATATAAATTTATATACTCTATATTTTTATGCATTACATCTTACATTTAATTAATTTCATTTTGGTGCAAATTAATAATTGTACTTTGTTAATAAATATACATACAATACTTTTGTTATTTTTCAATTTTTCATATTTAGGAAAAATCAAAGAAATGTTTTCTCTCCTGAATATTATTTGAAGTGGAAAGAAGTTAATTATATACTATATTATTTCTTATTTGAGTGATTTACCTCCTGTGAATGCTCAAGGTGCTCGTTGAATTGATCGCCAACTTCTTCGAGTCGATCAGCGTCAGTCGTCAGAGCTGCGTTTCGAAGAACGTCGACTAACTCGGAAGCGTATTTCGATGCGTTCAACATATCGTTTGCCTTTTTGAAAAAAATATTATCAAAATATCCATCATTTTTTAAATTATTTTTAGAACATAGTATAGTTTTACGATGAAAATTATTTTAAAAAATACAATATGTGGAATTTGTAGTAAACTTTTTAGAAAAGAGAGGTCTTGAAAAAAGTCTACGTGATATATTTTATGCTCTTATATAGCATTATTCCCATTGCAAGTGCACGTCTGGATTTTGACATAAAATACATTTATGTAAAAATGAGATGTGCACCACAGATTGGCTTTTCCCTATAAAGGAATTCGTAAAATGCATTTTTTGGAAAGAGTTAATAAAGGAGAGTTTAAGATTTCCTCCTATCGTTTTATTGGGTATGGAAAAGTTTGGTGAAAGGAGAATAACTTTCGTTTTAAAAAGCGGCACTTACTTGCAACGTGGCCGTTCCTTGGAGTTGAGCTCTAAGTTCGTAGACAGATTTGAGTGTGCCTTCGATAGCGCCCTCGAGGTCATTGGAAGGACTCTCTTTTGGCTGCTCTTGTTGCTGCAATAAAGATAAACCCGACTTCACATCTACTCAACATTGTAATGGGGGCTCGAGTTCGAAATTCGTCAATGGGAATGGAATCCTCAAGGCTCCCATTCCTTTTTATCTTCCCCATCAAGAATCCATTTTAGCCCGGGGCCTTACAACTGCCTCCTCGCCCGCACCGGGAAAACTTCCATTCTCTTCCATCCCACATCCGATGACAGCCACCACGACAATTCCATTCTTACATTATTAATTATGGCTCATCACCATCATCTGTGGAACTTTTTCCATTCCTACACCTATGAATGTAATGTTCATATCTGTACTTATATGCCTACTCTTGTTCTTGTACAAAAGGCTGTCGGCCCCGTAGAGGCTAGACATAATAAAAGATGAACATTATCCCATATCTCATAAAGTTACATGTATTAGGAGGCCATAAAGGAAGCTATTGGGACTCGTACAGAAAAATGGATCGCATTTCCTCACAAATTTCCTTAGAACCACAGTCGTCTGTATGGGCATGGAGGTATTCGAAGATGAGAATTCTCCAGCCGGAGGAGGAGAAAATGGAAATGGAAAAGTGGCGAATGAAACAATTTAATTAGCCTTCTTCGGGATATGAGGATAAAATTGGATTTGAATAACGTGAATCAATCAACTTCATCTCTCCCGACCCACTTTACCCTCAATTCACATTTTTGATGTAGAGGAAGAAAGAAAATTCATTTCAGACCAAGGAATAAAATAGATATTGGATACATTGAACATCACATCCCTACAGATCTTACTTTTATATTGTAAATAAATAAATTTTTTCCAGACAGATCAAATCACACAATTTTTGAGAGCCATCCATTACATGTCGAAATAAAATTTCGAATGACCAACACAACCATTCATATCACTATTTTGAGTATGCATTTAAAATGCTTTCTACTCGATTTTATAAAATTATGTAAGTTCCCTATATTACAACATGCATTTTATAAAACAGAAAATATTAATAGTATTTTTATTTTATCATTTTCTTCCATTGATAAATTCTGCGTATATGTCTGTTTAGTAGTTTGATTTCAATTATCAAAATCACCAGCACTTATGTGCTCAAACTCGAAATCAATCTTTTGTATTTCGTAAAATCCGAAGAATTTATGTTTTCTTCCAGGCAAACTGACATAGATAGATATTATGATAAAAAAGAAAACAGTCAAGTCGAACCTATCAAAATTGATCAATGTCGAATTTCTATTTATTCTCTTCATCCTAACGTTGAATTGATGGAATGGTCGTAACATGTAAAACGCCCTCACTTCATCCATAAATATCCTCTTGCTCATCAGCCATTATTCATGATAATCAATGATAGCAGAGGGCAAAAGTTAATCACGGAGGATGAACTATGCTATTTACATACATACATTGTTGTTTATATAGCAAATATTATATTTAGAACCCTGAAGACTTTAAGTAAATATAGAGACTGGAAAGAGAATTGACTAATAGAGAAAATAAACTACTCTTGCATACAGATGGATATTTAGGGAGCAAATGGCATGAGACTATAATGGGAATCTCTATTTGCTCAACACATGAAGAATTCAAATAAATCTATGACAAAAAGAGTGAAAGCAAATAGTTAAATACATACTGACATCCGGGCTGCACTTTCAAAATGTACATTAAAAATTAGATATTCCGAGGAGTATATAACAATCGCACTGAGGATGATATTTAAATTATGTAATATACTTAAAAATATAGGAAAATTTTAAGTCAGAGATAAAAAGGATTGTAGAAGCAAATATGAGGAGACTTTCAAAGTCTTGAATTGAATTACTCTTGAGCATATTTAAGATGTCAGGTGTAAGTAAAGGGAGTTGAGCGCGAAGGGCCAACTCCGTTCCACTCACTGGTTTTCTCCATTTGAGGCATTTAGCTTGAATGTCTCCTTCCGTCTCAATTACTTCCAATGAGTCTCTGACAGAGTCCACTTTGACTCACAGAAGGTACTTCGACTAACTCGCCCACTACCATTACGTACATCTTGGAAGAAATCCCACGGGGAGGATTCTCTTAATTAAAAAGCCTCCTTGTGAGCTCATACAGGCATCATCAATTAGAGAATTATTAGGAAATGTGTTGAATCGGAACCCAAAGAACTAATTTATTTCCGATTAGAGTATAAGGAGAGTGAAAAGGAAAGTTAATCAACTTCTTCTGAATCGATTAATCGAGCAATTGTCAGAAACTAATTTCTTTCATTTTGAATTTTTACTCAAAATCATATAAGTTATTACATCCTTTTAGATAAAACATACTTATATTCTATTCAGAAAATCCGTGCAGGTGAGTTTGAAAAACCCGCACATAATTTCCAGAGATACGAATTTCAATTTCACTGTTACTATTAATTGTAGTATTGCATATGCAATATTTAAACCAATTCATTACCCATCAACAAAATACATAACATAACTATTTCAATAACATTTCATTGCATTTGAATTTTATTGATGTTTTAATGAAACAATAAAATAATGTAATCGAGGCCAAAATATAAAATAAACATTAAACTTTTTCAAAAACAATATAAATTTATAATATGGATTTTCTGAATAGAATATAGGTACATGTTATACAAATACATAATATGTAATAATAAATATAATGATTGTATGAAAAACTACAGGCATTAGGATTGAAAGTTTAAATGGGTATTAATTATGTTATTTGTATATTGTATACCTATCTGAAGGTTAAAGGTTAATATTGCTTACAAACATAACACATGGAATAAGTATTTCAAACTTTTATAAGTAAAGTATAAAAAAGATAATTATCTTATTATTTTTTCCTCGTATACTAGAGGATTAAACATAATTTCTTCAATATACCATACAATATAAAACGTATAAATAGATGCATTTATTATATTTATTTACGATGAGCTAATAGCATAGACCTTTTTAGTAATCCACAATATACTTCAAATGTCGGTTTTCCTCCTGGAAAGTTGCCAATAATGCTCGAGATATCTGTGAATGTTGAAGTAATGTAAAGGAGCAACTTGTCAATTCTCTTTTGTTTCACACGGCTGCGACAGCAAACCCTTTCCTCTCTTCAGCTGATAATCATCAGTTTCTACTCAATCATGTGTATTTCAATATCTTGAATGACGGGAGATTAAAAACCTCGCTTTTTATGACCTGGCCCTAATGGGAGTGGGAATGGAAAAACGAGGTTTGAATTTATCTTTACTTCTTGTTATTCCTTATCTATTAAGATGATGGTGCCGGAAGTCGGGTGTTCTTCCGTCCACAAAGAGACCCCGAGGAAAACTTTCTCTTTAGATCTTATGGAGTCCTTTAGCTGGTTGTGGTACTTTTACCCTAGTTGACAGACTCTACATCCTCTCTAGTTTTCATTAGGACATTCAGTTCTTTTTATCTCTTTGAGTCCCTTTACAAATCCCATTGAGGACCTAACGAAGTCATTCGCCTTTGAATCAACTCCTCTTTCTTTATCCCTCTCCCCACCAAATAACTTTGCCAAGTGAAATGAATTAATTATTAGGCCAAACTTTTCTCTTCCAGCTTTTCCCATCTCATCTTTAGAAATGAACTATTCAATTTAACGTTGTAATTTTCTCACAAACCACTTCATTTCGTTGATAAATGGTGATAAATGTGATTTAAGTTGGTAATTCAACAAGCTACATCTGAATTCAAATGAGTTTCGACTCAATACGTGCGACGTCGAAAATTTAATTTTTCAAAGAAAGGGCATTAATATTGTGATATGGAATTGCATAAAGTTATGCGACAAGTATTAAGAAAAGTCATGCAAGAATGTGCTTCAAGATAAGAAACTGGCAAAACTTTGCTCAGAGATTGCATAAAGTTGTTAATTAATTAATGTAATTTTAAATGAGCAGGATAAAGTGAAAAGAGCAGATTACAAATGCATTTTCTCTATTTAACTCCCAAAACATTTATCTGCAAAAACTTTCCTCCTCATTATTTCTTGTAGGTATTTGTATTATGAGAAATGAATGAAAGTGGAGTGTCCGAACTGGTGGCCATCAACCTTCTTCATGGACCAAATAACTTATCTTTCACTGTCCCCTTAAAAGCTTTTTCAGCTCATCGTTTCCTCGTTACGGACTCGGACAGGGAAAATGTGTGACTCGAGGAGCTGACAAAAACGGCGGTGTGACGTCAATCCGGAGTCGATTTATTTTAACAAAATTTTATTTCATAATATTCCTCCAGGCTGGGGGAGAAAATGAGAGTTGGTGAATAAAGATTTAAGATTCAGGCCACCAGCCACTGTGGGAATTAAAATCTATACCCAGACACTCCCGCCTGACTCCTCAGCTAACGAGAAGAATAATCTCTTGTGGGAAGGGCATGAACACGCTGGGTTTGGAAGGCTTTAAATAAATCCTGCTTTCCCACCATCATCACTGCATTTCAAATGAGACGCGAAGGAAATTGGACCCGAAGAATAAGAATAAAAATGAAAATTAAAATGAGTGAGGCCCTTGAGAGATAACAGGTTGAAATCATGAACATATTGCCATCCATATTCAACTCATAGTTATCTATCTAAAATACTCTCGTGAGAGTTTAATTTAACCAGAATTATTTTAATTTCCCTCTTTGGATCATATCTACAAGTTGTAATTTTTATCTCAGGATCTTTCCTTTCTTAATGAAATGAAAGACATTCGAAGTTACAAAGTAAACAATGCTTACAACTTACTCTACATATTAAAGATAGTAAATTCTAATCTTTTTAATAGATTTCTTTTCATAAAGATTTTCATCAAGGAATAGGAGAAAACGAGCAAATTCGGCTTGTATAATATTTAGTTATGTATCGCTCATGAAATATTTAAGATTAAATTACTTGTGTAAGACCGACGCGTAAGAGTTGATTTAGCTGCAGTCTCACTCGATCACAAATGAGTAGAATATTTTCCCGGTGTTCATGAGTAGTATATGCGGAATCTGTAAAGTCCTGAAAAAAGACAAACAAACCATGAAAGTTTTCAACATACATTAGACATAAACATTAACTTTGATATAATAAAAACAATAAAATTATATTAAAACTTTGAGGGGATTGTGTTTTGGTAATTTTAAATTCACCATGTTTGAATTACTTATAATTAAAATCAAAGATGAAAAAAGATTATATTTTATCCCTAATCATGAAGTGGGGTGGAAGATTAATTTTTTTAAAATTCAAAAATAACATAATCTTAGCAGTTTGATAAAAAAAAATAATGATTCTCTTAGGGCAATCCTCATTAATGAACTCTCATCTTCTTTTCATAAAACCTGAAGTAAAGCTCTTTTATAAGATTTAAAAAATTTCTAACGATGAGCTTATTTGCAACGTTAGAATAATATTTACTTAACTTGATCTGAAATAAGGAAAAGTTTATCACAATATATGAAGACATTATTTGAAATGAAAACGCAAATTCTCCCAGACCCTAACCGTTATCATAATGTATAAAATATGTATAAAATATGGTGTAAAAAATAAAAATAAATTCGATAAAGTAGGTATGCATAATATTAATTTCATATCTAGGTAAAGTGTTGGCTAAGAACCGGAAGGTTTGAATTCATAGAGGGTCAAATCCTCCATGAAAACTTTTAACTTTTCTAAAGATCTTAGGGCGAGACTAAAAAGTATAACCATGGATGGAAGAAGTTGGTAAATGGGAATTGGGTTTCCGGGCGCCAACCGGCACCATAAGATCCCCATCTTTGAAATATTTCATATAAAATTATCCAGGTTCTACATCTCATAGGTATAAATATAAGAGGAAATATCTTGATCTAAGCAATGACATGCCTTTGGTTAATACTCCCCAAGTTTAGCTAAATTCTTTTATGGCTTCGAATTGTGTGGAAGATTAACTCAACATATACATAAGCCTTTGCGTATGAGAGGACGTAAGTATGTAACCGAGCTTATATCTATGTCCCTTGGATTATAAGCCCCTTTTATAAGCATTATAAGCAGGAATATGGTAAATGGGAAAAGTTTTGGGAATATCTTCATCTCTCTCTTACTTGTATTCGTTCGAGGATGAACTCCAAGGCGGCGGGGAGCTGCTGCCTCGCCTGTGGTCCCACGAGAGTCATCCTCGTCACCTCAACTTGATCAAGGAAACGCTGGAGCGACCAGCTCACTGATTGGCTCCCTTCCCAGTCATCCTGAAATAAGGAACAATTAAATGTACTTGAGTTCATCTGGAGAAAGATCGGAATGACGTGTGGGGAGGAGTTAAAGAGACCCTTTGTAACATTTGCCATCCTCACGAGTTCTTACTCAAGTGGAAAGTGAGAAGATGAGAGGAAGCCCACCATGAAATTCCCAACATTACTTCCGATTCGCATTTTACTCTTCGCTACTTCCAACATGGAACTTTCCTTTTTTGCTAAAGGTCTTATTTTACCAAGAAAATCTTATTACATAAAGGATGTACCAAACGAAATTTATATTTATATATGATATGATAAATCCTTCTAAATTTTGTTTCATAATTTCGTATAATACCGTACATGCATAGTTAAGAGTACACTTATACATTGCTTACATATGTATAATATGTACCAGTAGTGTATCATTAACTTTAATTTTAAATGTGGTTATTTACAAGGACCAAGCCCATTCCAATGAGGGGATTAGAAGAGTTGTGAAAGTGGGAAAATATATTTGTCGGCATGAACTTATTCATAAGTAATGAGAATGGCAAGGAAAGTTCGTCAATAGGATCAAATGCTAACAATCAATTTAAAAGGAGAATATCCAATTTGATCGCTTGAAAAGGGTGAAAGTCACGTCGAATGAAGACGCGACTTTACCTATTTTAAATTAACATCTAGCTGCTCATACAATCTAATAGACATATCCAGATGGAAAAGAGGGTGAGAATAGGAAAGGAAGTTATTATTAGTTTCGTTCTTCAATTTCACAGGCGATGGCATTTTCACATTTCCCAAGGAGAGACGCCTAATGAATATTTATGAATTGCCCTTTTTCATCTCATTTCAAATCAGACACCAAATAGGAGATGAGAGAGTCAAAATAATGCATTTACATTCTATTCGCAACCAGTAAGCTCTCAGAGCTTCTCTCACACAAAAGAAGATGGGCTTGAGAATTTGAAACCCTCAGAGAAGACGACTGTTGTAAATGAAGAAAAAGGGGGATTTAAGAGTGGAAGAGACAGACTTGTCAGCGTCGAGCGTCTTATTCAAGATCTTTAGGTATAATGGCAATCTCGGAAACTTTGCATATGGAAGATTTACCCGAGTTGGAGAAATTCGATACTTAATTTGAGATACAGTAAATCCTCGTGAGAACTTCCCTATAATCCCTCTTCAATTATTAATAAGTTAGAAGCTCAGACATTATTTTGCAAATAGGCTATCCAATGTCTTATTAAAATGACAGCCAACTCGAGGCTATCATTTCGGGAATCTTCTAACTTCTTTTTAAAGTTGTCAAGTATCTTTGTTAATTAAGCTTATTTCACATTCTATCGCAATTTGATCCTATTCTGAATTTCTCACATATCTGTAGTTAGGATTTTGGATCAAAGCTCTTTTTAACCAGATAAAATTCTAATGAAACTAGATCAGAAAGTAATGTAGTTTTACAGAATGGGAATTTTGGCTACATTTGTGAATGCTAAATTTTAAAAATAATGCTTCGATTCCCTCCGATATCCTCAAAATAAATAAATCATGTACAAAAAGTCTGATTACAATACAAACTGATGGAAAAATGTTCGAGATGCAAATAGGCGTAATACAAATAAGGTATGGTATTTTCCCTTAACATCAAAAATAGTATGTATAAGCATTTAAGAAGATTCGCCGTAGGAAATTTTGAGAATCAATTTCCGTAATGATGGCGATTCTTTGGAAATGGGAGGAGCCGATCTGGGAAAGCTCTTATTGCTCTCTGTAAGTGAAAGCTTAAAATGAATGACCAATTGCGAGTTGTTGAATGCATTACGAATGTGAAGATTCGAAGAAAGTGAGCGCATTTCCAGAGGAGTGAATGTGGAAGAAAAGATAAATAAGATTTAGAAAGGGACTTGAGGGGCCAATGCCTTCGATTTATCCTCAAGTGAGCTTCTTCATTTCTTAGGGCGGGGAAATCCACATTTTTCTTTTTAGATTGTTCCCCAATGAATTTCCAGATTCCTCGAAGCTGATACTCTCCGTAACATAAATCACAGAAGCTCATTGAGCCAAAGCCGCCGCCCCAATTTCCTCAACTTGATATCAAGATCTTTGCCCTTGTGATGCAATATTGCCAGGGAGAGAGATAACGCGATCCTTGAAATCAGTGGTGGTAGGTTTGAGCGAGTAGGCGGATAAATTATGCATAAGGAGCTCTTTGGTCGGATCAACAAGCTTCATGATCTCTCTCCGGGGTCTTTGGGAATAGAATACCTCTTTTGCCTGCCGATGTTGAGTAGAGGAAGGAGGGCAGGCCACGAGGGCGGCGGCGGAATCCAAGACCCCGTCCTTTACCACGTAGTGGATGAGGTCCATGGCTCGCCGCATCTGGCAGAACACAGTGTCACGGTTCTCACGGGCTGAAGGGCACTCCGGATGCCTCAAACACGTCTGAAATTGAGAGACAACACGTCATTACTCTCTGCGTAAAGAGCTTACTCCGAATAACAATCGTGTAAAATTCCTGCCTTGGGATTTACATCCTCAAAGAAAAGGAGGAATTGGGCCAAGAGGAGATAAAGAAAGAGCAGGAAGATCCTTTGCGATGACTTTTTCCTTCTCAAAATGGGGAATTGGAGATCTACTGGATTCTGCTCCAGAGAAACCTTTGACTTTACCATCATTGAAGTTCAAAGAGAAGTTGAGTGGAACATTCCTCAGTTTCCTTTCTCAACTCTTGACTGATTGAGGGAAATGGCCATTCCCAACCCCAAGAAATTTATTTCTCTTCTTCTGGCAGAATAAATAAGATTTTTCATAAAATTTTTCAACTACAATTTTAAAAAAGAAATTTAAAGATATATGTACGTACATAGTTTTTCAATACGCGCTTGGAATTTTATTTTTATTTATCAAATAAGAATAATATAACACAAGAATCAAGTTACATTTTGTTTTGATTATTCCTAGTAAATGTAAGTATTCTTAAATTTCGTATTAAATGGAAAGTCAAATGCTGATATCATAAATATTTGTTTTTTGGGATAAGATAGATGTACCAGCTTCATAATATTATAAGAATATGAAACAACGTTTAACTTTTGTCATGTCACGATCATTACTTCAGAAATGAAAAAATTTAGAAAATTACAATATGAATGCAATAAAAGGAATGATGCTGAGTGTTTCAAAGTGCGCATTTCTCAAGCTCGATCATTCATATTTTGAAGTTGAGGGAGGAATGCGAGTTATGAAAAGTCTTCTCATTTTCCACATGCTGCGCCCATTAAGGTCGCAGATGGGTGAGAAATGAGTATTTTTTTGAATAAAAAAGAAGTTTAAAATGTCGTGTTGCGAATGAAGAGGAAGTGCCATGAAAGAAGTGAGAAATGTGCAAAGATGTAAATCCACTCAGGAAGGAGTAAAATGAAAAGAGAAAGTGAAGGACCTCCTGGCAAGATCCACGAACAGTTCAAGAAGCACACAAGGAATTGAAAAGGAAGGTGGTGAAGAGAAGGATGACAGGAAACTTCCATCATCACAACAACTTGGCACGTGACAATACCAGAAGTCCTCTCCACTTCTCTCGCCACTTCCCACCCATCTCCCGCATTTGTTTACGTAATTAGGGGTTAATGGAAGAATGTACGGAAAGTGATTAATGAACATTTCGGTTATACTATCAGTATAGCTCCTTTCAAACACAGATGAGCACTTGTAAATATTGTAAATATAAAAACCTACTTTTTACCGTCGCAAGATTAAACTCTTTTTGGTGCATTAAAGCGAAATTCTCTAGTAATACTCGTTTTTAGGCTCAAGACCCTCAAGTCAAGATTGGTTCATTTTTATCTGGGAATGAAGTATAATTAATTTTCAACCCTTCAAGTCTCTTTCATGTAAAATGAGAAAGAGAGTTTTAAAGGTTTCAAAAAGAAAATCAATAACACCCACATTGAGTTGAGTATTTTTAGAGAAAATAAAGCTTTTTACACAAACTGCATTTTCATCTGTATGAAGTTGAGATTCTTTTACATTTCTCAACAAAGTGAAAAAACATCCATAGAAAGTATTTAATATTAAAATTCTTATTTTATTCACGCTTTATGATTTTGGAATTTTAGCAAACGTTTTATCTTTTCGTAAGATAAAAGTCAAAAAATATTAAACAATGTGTCAAAGTATTAATTCTGGTATGTCTATAGTGAAGATGCAATAAAAGTATTTAGCAGTATAAATAATAAAAGTAATGACGGTGGAAGCTTATTTCTTTTCATAGTATAATACCTACTTCATTTTTATATTTATTAGTTTTAAGATTATAAATACTAACACTGTAGTATTACATATAAGAAGTATGTATATCTTTTGAGTAAAGAAAAGATTTTTTCATTTATGTCTCAAGACCATATGAAAGCGCATAAATTATGAGTCGCATAAAAGAACGATGATCTAAACCATCTTCGCCACCAGATAAACTATCTTATATGACATGAAAAAAGTTCGTTTATTCGGGTGACGAAACCTCTAACAGACCCTATAGGATATCCTGTACAATGTACCACGTTATTCTTTCGTTTCAATTTAGGAGAAAGTGCGAGTTCCTTTATTCGAAGTGGAAAGAAAGTTAATGTGTCTCTCCTTGCCTCTACGACCTGAAAAGAGAGCATAAATTGCAATTTTACTCCCGTTTCCCGGATCCCCGCCGGCTCACCGGCTTCCCTCTACGGATTCCCTCTCCACACTCAAAAACTCACAGCACTAATCTATTTCATTTTCCCGGCTCGAGAGCCCAATTAAGATTATTTATGGAAACAAAGTTATTTGGGCCTCCCTCAGACACAATCATCATTATCATCAGAGAAGCATAAGTAAGTAGTTGAAATTGGTGGAGATTCCTACAACTGACTTTGAGTCTCTTCATTAAGACCAATATGGATTGATCTTCGTGGCTAAATAATTACCTGTTTCCATTCAATAATAATTCAAAAGTGTACAAGTTGAAAATCCGATAAATTATTTTTCTTGAGAATGAATGTAACTTTTTATTACCTAACAAGTGTATGTATTATGTATGGTGTATGGTATAATGTCTAGTATACGAGAGTCGAGAGAATAGAAGTGGAGGGTGGTGAAAGGCTTTAAATTCTTATATAGTAACATCGATAAATAATTCAATTAAAAGAGGAATTAATTGGATGAAATATTTGTTCGAATGAACGATTTGCAAAGGATTTTTGTCAACAAGACATTTTATCCACACCAATTCACAATGTTCGACTTCTCCTTCAACATTCATTTCTGAATCTAGTCAAATTAAATTATCAGAGAATTTTAAAAAAGGAATTTAATTATTTTGATTAAAGCCTCTCTCAAAATTAAATCTTTTGTTTGTATTTAATCTTTGATTGAGTTCAAAAATGTAGAATGAGTATCTGATGAATATTAAATTTTAGTTTTATGTATTTTGTGAAAAGCAATGAAGACTTAGCAGTATGATTATGATTAAATAAATAATTATTTACTTTTTAGTGCTTGTTCTTAGATAAAAATAATTTGGAGACTAGAGCTTTTTGTGATCTTTTTCAGCGTAAATTAAAATTCATTGAAAATTAGGGAGTTTTACAGCCTTTTCCCTCATTTTCTTAAGAATTTTCCTAAATGGTAGGTATCTAAATACTTAATAAATAAAGTGTCATAAAACCATTTCGAACCTTAAAGGGTAGTGACAATTACGATTATTAAGGAAAAATTTCCTGTGAGCGGACAAACGTTGTTTAAGGTATAAATGTTATTAGCACATACCATATACTTATCCTTGTCACAATTTATTATAATTCTTCATTTTGTTAAATATTACAAATTGAAAAAAATTTTAATATACGAACTCATTTGTGAAAGATGATGAAAGTATCTATCGAACTATCTAACGAACTATAATACTACTAAGGAAGTCGATATAATATTTAATATAAGGTAGATAATTAATTTGATATGTGTAAATATACCTAGTATTAACTATCTGTATTTATTTCTCATCTGAACATGAGAAATGTAAGTGAATAGTAGAAATTCATAAAGGATTTAGCCAAGAAGATTCTTTTGGCGAAATGCGGATTTGTACCTAAGAAGCTTATAGGACGACTGTTCGGTCCATGTAAGCCGATTTGTGCGAATAATTTTTGACGTATTTTGGGGTTCGACTTGGGCATGGAAAAAGCGGCATTTAAATATAATATTACATATGCTACAAATAATATATTACCTATATAATGTATCTGTACATATCACTGTGCATACCTATGTGCGGTATAACATACATAAGCTATGTAAATGCAAATACATAGCAAGAGAATATATTCTATTCATATTTATTTACTTAGGACTTTACTTCCATTTTTCTATTCAAATATTCCCAAATCTCAATTTTCATCTTTTCCATGAATGATTAGACTCTTTTGATATCTCACATTTTTCTTATGGGAAATGAAAATATAGAGTTTACCTTCGCGGAAGTGAGTAGCATCATGGTTGAGCGTTCGAGGACGTGTCTTGCGGCGGCCATCTGAGCTCGCCTTCGCTCGTCTTTGAGATCAGTCTGTCTGTCACCGGTGAGCTGGGCCAACTCGACCATTTCACTCCCAAATTGGCTAAAAGCTTTCACAAACTCTGTAAAGTTTGCGACGGACTCAAGCCTCGTTAGTGTATTCACCACCTATGAAATACAGGAGAATGCACTCACAATCATTTCGTCCTTATTCATATAATTCATACATATGGCTTGGCTTAATCCATACTCGTAAATACAAATGATTAACCTTTATTACAGCCTCAGCTCATATCCTCAATTCTGGGAGAAATAGGAAATGTGAGTTGTAAATTTGGGCTCCTCATTTACATTAATCACTACTCAAAGAAGGATAATTCCCACACTCTCTTCTCCAGCTAGAGACGAATCGATTGGGTTCTCAGCCGAGGCTCTTGGTTCCGGAGGAACTCGAATTACTCTCGCCCGCCCCCGTCACCATCATCCTATATGAACCGTGTAATGAGGCCCTTACACACTCCGACCCAGGCCAACTCATTATTAATGAACGAATTATGGTGATTCTCCCAATAAATTATACAAACCATAATTATCCACAATTCGGCCCTATATGAATTAATCCCATTTCTCTTCATTACCAACATTGTGTATTATAAAATTATAATCTTTCCAATTTCCTTGAAATATCCTACCACTTCAATACATCCAAATAATTCTAAAAATAATTTACATATGGATTCAATATTCATAATCTGCTTTCACCAATATTAATCGTTGGAACAATTTCTCCCTTCTGTTCAGGCTTAAGGCCTATTATTAATCGTTTCTATTATGTTGAATTTGCAAAATGTCGGTCCCTCATTTCTCTGAAACTCATCGTTGTTGTTTGAGAGGATGAAGAATAAGAGGATTAGAATTCCATTTATGAAATATATGGTCGTTCCAACAAAACTCTTGTTAAATGTATACATTACTAAAAGCTCAACTTTTGGTCCAAAATGAGTTAAATTGATTGAATTAATTTTACAAAAACCGATGTATTTTAGCCAGTCGAGTTTAATATAAATCTTAGGGAATTGATTTACAAATACATCCAAACTTTAAAAAAATATTTTTATGTGAGAATTGTTGAAAGAAAACATTAAGACGTGTACCTTATCTTTGGCAAGTAGGAGTTGTTTGACAACGACACTATCTGCGAGGAGAAGGACCCTTGTTACCGCACCCAAGAGACACCTCGCAGCTCGGACCATTGCCGCCCTGTCGGAAACGGCCCTTGGGACGCTTTGTCCTTCAAGACCGAGTCCTTCGTTGTGTTCACAAAGCTTCTCGATTGTCGTACCTTTAAAAAAAGAAAAAGTTCAAATAATCATTTTTATAAAAAAAGATTTCAACCTAGTATGAATACTATACAAACAAATTACAATTTTCTATTGGTGTTTATTATATCCAATCAGATAAAATATAATGTACACGTAACATTGTATACATAACATTTTACATTTTGTATAAGAATGTTATATCAAGGATACTTTCAAATGCTTTCTTTTCCAATAAGAGAATTATGATAAAAAACCTAATCAACTATAGAATTTATTTTGATAAATACTATGATTTCATTGTAGTGTTGTAGTCGGAAGGCCTATAAAATATTGTAGATAATAAATGTATGTTAAAGCAGAACGAGTTGTGTTTATGTAGGTATGTATACTTTGAATAACATGTTGCATTTTGAACACGATGCTGTTTTTTATATCCAATTTCTCAGAAACAAAGAATTGGTTTTAGATGAAAATGTTCAAAGGCAAAAAATGCAATTGGAAAAAGGCAGTTCGGAACAATCGACTTAAAAGAAAGGAAGGAATGGAAATGTAATTTAATCAGAAGATAAATGGAATGAAAGTAATTGATTTTGCGAGAATAAAAAGGAAAAATGAAGAGAGGAATTAATGATCAATCCATGTTCTTCAAAGAGATATAGAAGTCTATATAATTCCACATGATAGTTTGGTAAAAGGGCGAAGAGTAAGTGGAAGTAAAAGGCTGCATTTGTTCTCATCCCCAAAGTAAATATTCTTTTTCCTCCCCATTTCTCATCGGCGGATCGAGAGTGTCTTTATTGAATATGAAAGGAAAGAGTTCTCTCAAGGCTTTATTGGGATCATTTAGCAGGGTGGGGGTTTTCCCGTAAATGAGAAAGAAAGATGAAAAATAAGTTAGTAAATGTAATTGATAGTAAACAGATTTCGGGGATAAACCTTCACCCATCATTATTCTTTTAGGAGCAGAGGAAAGGAAAAGAAAAGCTTTTAATTTAATTAACTTTGGTCTTTGGTTATGGAAGCTCGTGAAATACCCTTGG
Source organism: Neelides folsomi (assembly GCA_034687125.1). NCBI lineage: Eukaryota > Metazoa > Arthropoda > Collembola > Neelipleona > Neelidae > Neelides > Neelides folsomi. The sequence continues at coordinate 39,168 of JAQGBZ010000410.1, forward strand.
CTCCTTTCCTCAAAATAAATTAGAGTAATAGCCTCTATAATGAAATCAGGAGAAAGCGGGGAAACCTCTGGAAGATTAAGGAGATTCTCCTCATTGAGTTCGTCATATACTCGTTGGGAATGTAAGTGATATAAGTAGTGCTCCTTAAGTTCCACGACCTTACATATAATACTATAGAAAAAAGTAGAGTTTCGAAAATGATCACATCTCATGATTTCATCATGGGAAAGGGCCGTAAAGTTGTCTCCACTAACTCACCTAAGGAGAGGAGATGAAAGGAACTTCTTTATTACCACCAGACCTCTTGAATGTTCAGCCTTATGACTATGACGCAAGAACTTTCAACACGCCCTCACACTTTTCAACAAATTAACTCACAAACTAGATAAATTCATTGCGATAATTGTTCACCAACTTACATACTTGACATTAATAGCAATCAAAATTAGTTTATACTATTAATTCACCATAATAAAAATTAAATGTCAAAAATATTGTTACTTTGTATATTTTGATCATTCAATCGAACCCGATGTACCATATTAATTGTTTAAGCTAAATTAAAATGAAACCTTAAATAACAATAAATGTTTGTAGACTGGATGTAATTATGTTACACTAAAACTACATATTTCAAATTAACTTATGTTTACTTGTAAATAAGATCGGGAAAGGAGAAAGGAAAACGTAAATATGAAGGCTAATGAGAAATGAAAAGCGGAGCGAATTGCCGAAGAGGATAAGGAGCCACTCATGGGAAGAATTTCAATTGAAAGAAATCCTACATGAGCTCTTCTAAAGACGATCCCACTCTTCTTCTCCCTCTCTAATCCTGAATCGCAATACAACTCTCAGCAGCATGCAACATGCTGGAAAATTGAAAATGTTCCGATTTTCCCCTTATTGCCCACTTCAACATCGAGTGACAATCGATAAAGAATTTAATTAAAAAGATACACATTTTGAAGATATTTGTAAACGTTTAATTAAAAATAACAAGATATCAAGTACTACTAAATACTTAATAAATTTGAGAAGTATAGTGCACAATCCTTGGCCTGTATATCAATATTCTTGCACTTTCCACACATTTGCTTTGAGATTGGAATGATAATAAAATTGGAATTTGTAGTTGAATTTTTCTGACATGGATGTTGAGGGCGTTGGAAAACTGAATGATAAATTTGTTTGGTGGTGATAAATCACTTTAAAAGAAAATTGAAGTTGCAAAAAATGAGATAAAGGAACGACAAATATTCACACGTTAAGAAATTGCTCTCGAGATTCTTCCATTTCTTCCGCATATTGTTAAATATTTATATTCAAAAATACGCATCTCGGTCCTCTTCATCTCCATACACTACATAATATGAAAATTTTGTAACCTGCAGCTCTAGCCTCCTGGCAGGCGGCGTACATCTGTGGCCGAATTTCATCACTGTCGTCGGCAATCGCTTCTCCAACAGTCACGAACCTCTCAACAGCCACATTGACAGATTGACCAACCCTAGAAATGGCTCTGAGGGTCCGGTCAGAGCAGAGGCTTCGCTCTTTGGCGTTCACGAGCGTCGTGATCTGCAAAAATTTCCACAGAATTAACTTTCAGAATCAACAAAAAATGTATGGCAAAGAGATCGTGATTGTATTTGATGGTCAGAAACCAAAAGAACTTTGGGCTGCCTATGACATATTTCAGATATTTCCCCAAATTAATACTCATTCCATTACAGAATATTACATTCAAGGAATTCAGATGTAAATAAAAACCAAACGACTAGAACCATTCTTGGTATTCAATCCAGTAAATTGAGCAAAACTCTCACACTTCAGTTCACAAACTTTGTCACTTTACTGAATTTAGTCTACTTAATACATTCAATTGTATTGAGTCACTGTGAGTGGATAAGATAATATGTTTATTTCGACAAACTATCGACTCATGTAAGTGTAGTTGAAGATATTTAAAATTGACATTTATGCATGTATGCAAAGCTATAATTTTTATATTCACTTGATTGAATTTAAAGACTCCAATTGGTTCGATTCCCTTCTGCTATCTTGAAAGAGAGCTTAATCCAAATAAAAAAATAAAGAAGCTTAAAATTAATCCTTAAGAGACGGATAAGTTAAGGTTTGGTCTGATGGTTGGGAAGCTGAAGGCGGATCGAGCTTTCGTTTCTCAAGTGGATGAGCTTTCTCTTGGCCAAGGTTTATCGGTGGCTTATTGAGTTGGCTCATCTGAAGGCTTGGAGCCTATTAGGGTCTCTTAATAGGAAAAGGGAATTGTTGGCGGAGTGAATCGTCTTCCTTAGTCAGCAAACCGTCCTTCCTAATGACTCTCCCACTCAAGTTCCCGGCCTCCGTCATTCTCAATGGGGAAAGCAGGAGTTTATGTAAGAAGAAGTGACAAATTCCTTCGCCCTCCGCTCCCGTGACTGTGATCAATGAGGATCTCCCTCGCCACTCTCTCTCCCGCTCATTCACAAACCAGTGAAGGAGCTCATAAAGAAAATGAAGTTTTTATGACCGGATAACACGGGAAGCATTCTCTTATATCGGTTCCATGAACATTTTACGAGCGTAAGGGCGAGAAGAAATATTTTCACAACATTGTGCACAATCCTCAGCGTTCCCATTAGAATCACTCAGGGCTCATCTCTACTTTATCTCTTTTCTTTCACACTTACTGCTCCCATCCCACACATGGCGAAAAACTCCTTGAATTTCATTCACAAATCAAATATTTAAACCTTTTCCTCATGAGCACTTAATAAACTAAGGCGTTCCTATAAAATACCATGAATAAATTACTTTGATAAAATGCCTAAAATTTTAACATTAAAACCTATACCATTACACTATAGTGTTTAGATACATTAACCATTGATCCGTTTGATCTTGAATTAAATAGTTATCGTGTCTCCCTTATAATAAAATGACTTTGCATTATAATTTACCAATACTAGATAAAGACATATACTTATAGTAATAGCTCTGCACATCGTGTTATTCTGGCTATTAGTTAATAGCTATCAATCTATAAATGAAAAAATAACCATTTCTCAGAAGTCAAAAACTCCCGTTGGATGGCTTTCATATGATTGAAACGGAGATTAACTCACGAAAGGCGAAGGCCCTATTGACAAAAATTAATATCTTTTCCATCCCTTCCTCTTGATGAGAGCAATAAAGAGTAAATCTTGAATAGAGGTCAAAGCATCACGTGTGAGGTTTGAATCAGATAAATGACTTTCCCAAAATGAGAAAGGAGAGGAAGCGAGAATTGATCATATACGCCTCCATGAATGTACTGTGAGAAAGATCGTGAAATCACCTTCTTTCCCAATAGGAAACGAAAAAAGGAAGACGATCGACTTTTTGGAAACTAAGTAGGTCAACTATCAAAACAAAAAGAATTCCATTTACTTATCTCCCTCATGCAGGAGTAGGGTAGTAAATGAACTAGAGTTAATCAACCCGGAGAAACTCAATTCATTAAATGGATTTGTATTCAACGAGGTCGTATATTTTGTCTCAACACTCTCCAATGTCTCGAAACGAAATGTGAAAGGATTGAAAGTACTGAAAAATAATATATTTTACATACCGTTTGAACAATAGCCTTCTTCCTTACATGACTCTATAACTTTTTATTTTATTGCTAAATATACCTATCTGTAGAAGTGTTTGTATAGGTAACCAGCTATTTTGTGCTATACGTGATATGCGAATATTTACTGTTATAGGTACTACATAGAATTTTATAGGATATTATATCAAATCTAACCATGTTGGCAATAGAAATATAGTGTGAAAAGGAGAGAAGAGGAAAGAGCTAAATTGAAGTTCCGAAGGAATCCTCCTTCAAACGAATATCACATTACGTTCATTTGTATGAGTAAAGGTGCATCGATTTTACGGTCGGCGGGGTGGTAGGTCTTTTAGCTTCCGTTGACAGCCATTGACAAAATGATTATACTCTCATTATCCCCTTTGCTCCCAAATTCATTTTTAATCTCACTTTCTCCCACGAGCTGTCTCTTCATCTTTGATACTTCGTTACGCATCGTGCTAACGAGCTTCCTTTTCTTCAATCATAATACACTGGATGGATAAACCATTTTCACTATCGTATTATATGACAGAACAAATAAGTAACAGCATAACATTATTGATATGAATGATTGGCACTTTAAGCTAAAATTAAGTGTTTATTCATGGAACAATTAGGGAAGTGTATTATTATTATTAGTTTTATAAAACATGTTTTTGTGATATTAGGTACTTATACATTTCTGTATACCTAGTACATTTGTACTAATTATACTCTGCTGTACATCTTATTTATATGTATGGTATATTTATATAAGGCGTATACGATTCTTAAGAAAAAAAATTTATTTTTAGAGAAATATTTGAGAATTCATTATTTTTTGAAATGATGAAAAGTTTTATTGTAGTCTGGAAGCTTCTTGAAACTGCCAAGAACTCTCAAGAAGAGGCACTTCAAGATTTGCATTTGAACAGGCCTTTGCATTGAAGTTTCTGTATTATGAAAATAGTCGTGGATAATAAATGACGTCGACATTATCTTATTACACTTGGGTGTCAAGTTTACGATCGAATAATTGAGCGGCCCAGATTCTAAATGTCAATCTGAAATTCGATCAATATGATTATGTGAGGAAGGTTGAGGCTGAGGGAAATAATGAGTAGAATGTGAATATCCATGCGAAGGGTGCAGTTACAATGGAAGGACCATCGTTAGGTTCCCCATTTGAAACACGATGTTCACCCAGTTGTGATATTCATTAGAAGACTCTCGAGTGAAAGATGGATTTAAAAGGTCTCTGAGCATTATTATGTTTCCGCTTCCACTGTTGGACTCACTAGGCAAATTTCCCTCGGTCCACCAACTCCTCATTCCCATCAGCACGAAAAGGAGAGCTGTGAGGAGAAAGGATGTAACTACAATTATAAGGTTCGAATTCCGGAATTCTCATATTTAATTGGAAACCTCACGCCATTTACAGAGCCGAACGAATTGCGAACGAGTGGCAATGAAAGTCAAGAGAATAAATTACATCGATGGAGGAGGACGCCTAATGAGAACTCGTTCACCAAACTTCCCAGCCCAACTACTCCTATTTAGAAAGTGAAGTTTTCTCATTTTCAAACTGTCCTGCCGCGATTTACCCCATTCCCATCTTCCATACACCTGAATCATATTTCCAACTTTGTAGTAAATGGAGAACTTTCCATTTTCATAACTTTAAAAATGATATTATTAATAAATCTAAAATTATTTGCATTTCATTACAAAAGGCTGGTTTTCATTCCAAAATAAATTCACGTCTGCTCTATTTGTAATCAATCTCGGATAATTGTATTCTAATGAATAGTTACTATTTATTCTTTTGGTGAAGAGAATTTACAAATAAATTGAATCTCCATATATCAACATCACACATTTTAAAAATGATCTTTTTATAGTCTTCCATGACCAAGTAATTTTAGTCAAATGATTTAAAGTGGATATTTGAATTTGAGTCGAAAGGATGGGGCAGACGTGTAGAAGGGGATTGAGCCCCCCTTTAAATCAACTTTTGATTTTGATCCCTCGCCAGAAAAAGGACGAGTGAGGGAAAAGCAACTTTCACCACCACTTCGTAAAAGTTTAAACTTTTCAGCTACCAGGATGAGATAGGGATAATAAAAGAGAGTGATGGGGACGTAAATTGTGAACACAGGCTGCCTGCCAATCCTCTCAGCCAAAACCCCAGATTCCGATTTGAACACATTATGAATTTTTAAGGAAAGGACAGAGAAGAGTGGCGAGAATAAGAAACAGGAGAAAAGGTGAACCGAGTGCGATCTCGTATAATCTCTAGAGACGAGGAGACTAAACATGATATAAATAAGATAGGGAATGGACCGACAAGCCTTATTTATACCATCCTTTTCTCACAACATCCACAGTGCAGTCTGACAATGGAGAAGAATGGAGGGCCTCGTTTGTGTTTCTCAGAGCAGTGTCTCTTTCTTCAATTACGGAAGTTATTTGAGGGAAACATTGGCTCCTCTTTTCCTATAAACTTTTCCTCGTGCTTTTATACCTATGTAAGTATTACTAAACATTGGAGAATGTTAAAGTGCGTATCGGTTTCTAAACAAACTGATCCAATTTCTTGAATCTGATATGAAAGTAAAGATCCGCAAACATTAAGTAGAGTTAGCAGTTTTACGATCAATTTTTTCTCAATAGATCGGTAATGTATCTAATTGAAATGAAACAAGCTGCAAAACCCCAATTTATGTGCAAGTTAATGTTGTAATAAATAAAGATACAAAAAATACAAATTCTTTCCCTGATGTATTTTTACAAGATGGCTCATCAATGTCATAATAAACTAAATATATTTTTAGATTTACATATCTGATCATTGTGAAGATAAATGTTTACTACGAATCTAATAAAGGCTTACGTTTTGCGTTTAAGCACTTTTACATTATTAGAATAAACTTTCACTACCTTATTCATTTAGCTTATTAATATGCTGGAGTCTGAGGAAAGTCTGAACATGAATGTCTAATTAGACTCACCGCCGGTTTAATAAATAATTAAGATTTCTCATAGAGTAAACGATTATTTTTAAACTATCTGTAAAGCAAATTAAATAAAGCATTCAAAGTTTGTAAATAAAATATTATACCGCCTGAACGTAAACGAATTTTGGAATTCAATATATGAACAATTGAGCTCTTTAAAAATGCAAGTTAGGTTTGGTATAAGTTTTCAATAAAGTCAAGTTATAAGGTTATAAGAAATACACACCGTCACGCTATTTGAAATTTAGGTCGAAGCTATACAGTAGGTATCCAAACTCATATTATATCCAAGTTTATTTTAATGAGTGAGTAATGGCTAACAAAATGTTCTGGTCTTTAATGGCTAAGATAATGATTCTTCATTGTCGGACTGTCGTACCGCAATCATTTTTATACTTATATTGCTCGTGTCCTCCGAATTTCAATACTTTGAGATATATTGCATATTTGGCCCTATTGATATTTAAGAAGGTTGAAGGACAAAGGTCCTGCGTGTGCGTTAGTGAATTATTTATCCAACTGCGTATGAGGTTCAATAAATAATTACTAAACCCGTTCCACTTTGCCCACAAGTCCATTTAGCTCGGACTGTTTCTTCTTTCTTTCATGAGGTAAAGGCATATGAGGGATATCCCCTCTTTCTCCAGTTACACATTGCTCGGTAAATATCAATCATTCAAAAATGGCCATTAATGCATGGCTTCCGTTCATGTTTGTTTGTAGGCCGAGGCTATCAGTTCTATTCCCATTAATTGAATCTGGCTTCTAATCGTAAGTAGTACCCTTGCTTCCTCAAAGCCCGTAACCTTCGTCCTCGGTTCGCACCTCCACTCCTTCCTCGATTTTCTTCACTGACTTTGAAGAAAGAAGAGTTTGACTGAAGAGTGATTTGTCTCAATTTGAGAAAATTGTAAGAATTAATGGTGAAAACTCTTTTTAATTCTGCACGAACTCCATTTGCTCCATGAATGCATTTCAGATAAAAGAAAATGAATAGCAAACAAGCATAGCTCCTTTCCAAGTTCATTCATGTTGATATTCAAAAAAGCAAGATTTCTAACGAAAAAACCGAACTCGTGTACGCGCTTTCCTTAGCAAAAATGCAAACATAAATCGTTAAACCATTCATGTTTTATGAATTAAAAGGATGCCATAATTGCCATATGGTTGGCATCTGGTATGTTAGCTTGTATGTATATTAATTAACTACAAATATAAAAAACTTAATATTATCATACATTGTACATTTGTTGAACATAAGGTAATTTATTTACCAACCTTAAAGAATCCAATAGGGTAGTATGGTTCACATTGTAATCGAAATCAGATTTTAATTCTTGATTGTACAAATTGACTAAAGTTGTTAAGCTAATCGGAAGTAAAATACTATTTAAGTACATACTTTAAGTGAGTTTGATAAGGAAAGATAAAATAATAATGAGATATTTTAGATCAATAAATTAGAAAATGAAATATGAAATATTTAGACAGTATTTTTTGAAAGTTTCAGTTTGGGATTAGAATTTTTCCAATTCAAAGTAGATAATCCGATATACTGTAGAAATATATTTTTATAGATTTATAACGAAATTATATATTGACTTGACGTTAGTAAAAAGCACATCCCATTCCTACTTTATTAGTTTTAAATTCAATGAAAGAAAGTAGGTTAATGTTAATGAATCCCTAATTGAAGAATTGAAGAATTCCTCGAGGCAGGAAAATTCTCTGACTTTCAATTTCATTAAGAAAGTTTGTTTGAATTCTGAGAATGAAAAATTAAGAATTTACTTTGGCCGACTAATTTAAGTTTAATATAAAAAGTGTTTGAAAGAATATAAGTACTGAATTTTGTTTTATCAAGGAAAGTTAGGAAAAAAATGCAAAATAACTCAAGATTACTTTTTAATACATAAGTATTAATTCTTATAAACTCTTGTTGTAAAGATTGTTGATAAATTATAAAAAAAATTTAAATTTTTGATTTATAAGTTCTTATTGTTTGTCGGATAATTTTCAATGCTAAATAATCTTGTGGTAGAAGGGAGCTTACTGTAAATGAGGGAAAGTGTGGCATTAGTAGGACGGATTTCGCATTTGCAATTTGGTCTGTGGTCTCGACTTGAAGGGAAGAGTGGACGTGAAAGACAGTTGTAATCCATAATAGAATTTAGATGAAAGGGATCGGAATAATGAGGAATTCTTTTGTGGTGATTTGAATAGATTCAATTGAGGAAGTTGAGCGAGAGTTCTGAGTTCGTAAATTCAAAGGTTCCTCGCTCAGCTCCCGGGTGAGGCTGGTTCGGAGCGGAGTAGCCGTGATGGGATGCTGATGTGTCTGCTCCTCGTGATTTGATGAGGGAAAGCCTTGGGAGCCGGCGGGCGGGTTCGGGAGGAAAATGAAGAGGAAGTTTGGAGAGCAGAATGCCGCACAGAGAGCTCGACCCAATTCTCTCCTCCTCCTCCTCCACAACTCATCATTGGGGAATGAAATATCTTCCTTGCCTCGGATAATGCCCTACTCCCTCCACTCCTACCTCCAAATGGGGAATAAAAGGAGGGAGACAAGTTTAAAAGAAATCCTTCCACCAAACTTGAGACGCCCCAATATCTATGAAATTGAGGGAAGTGAACCGTGAGAGCCGTGAAGGAAATTGGAAGAAATGGACGGTGTTTGTCTTCCTTTGGCGAGTCGAGGGCCAAAAGGCTGAATTTTGGAATTCGAGTAATAAAGAAAGATTCCGGGATTCTCGCACTACTTCCCAACACTCATTTTCCATGTGGGACCAAGGATGAGATATGCATGGGTGGACTCGAATACTCCAAAACTCTTCTCAACAAATCGAAGTGAAAAAAATCGATCTTTCTCAGCCTCCTCCAACTCAGAGCGTAAAATCAAACGTGAAACACTCGCTTGTGCTTTCACCTCACGGACCAAAAAAATTATCCACCACGAAATGATTCACCAATAACATTTTATTCCTTTCATCCACACAATTTACCTTAAAACCCATAGGGCCATTTACTTTATAGTATTGCTAAAATTCCTCGAAATTCTTCCAACATTTCTTTAATTCGATCAGCATCTCTATTTCTCAATTGATTCAATATATCTTCACTTAATTTATCTTATTGTGTTTTCGTATATAGAATATTTTTCTTAAAATTTCTTATACTTTACTCCTATTACTTCTGTAATTTTAAAAGTTAAGTTGGAATCCTTTATAGAAAATTGACCAAGGGCTCAATAAAAATAATTTTATTCCGATGAATCTAATATAGGATAAATGCTGAGTTTGCTATTTTATCTTGGCATAAAGATTTGAGACTCAAATTTAATTAATTACTTTAAATCAAGTCTTTATTACTTTAAGTAATTATAAAACATTTACAATAATTATGTATTAACCATAAGTGTGGCAATTTTATAAAAAGGTTACAAAATTCGAGAAAATTACAATTCATTTTTAAGTGCTGAAAGTAATTATTTTGTGAAAGTTTGGATTCTCTGAGCCCTCAAGATCCCGTCAACCGAAGGTTGAGCCACAAGAATTCAAATCTTTTATTTGAAAAAAAAACCAAGACTTATTACGACCCGCTTTATGTCTAATTTATAGGCCTTCAAGATCTGCGTCATTTAACGATCTTCCTTCTTTATAAGACATGAATTAAATTGGTTTCTAAAACATATATCCCTTGCCTTATTACAATATTCAAGTATCAAGTGCCTCAAGTATCTCAAGACTTGAGAATATATTATAGCATATTATTCTTACAGCAAAGCTACTCAGCGTCAATAACTGCATCTGAGAAATGAAACAAAAGGAAATAATGTAATTTATTTATGCCAGCTTTGTTAAATGTAACAAAAAGGATATTGCAAAAAACTGTATCAAAGATAAAAACTTATATTTAATTTTAAAAGCTTTCTTTCTCATCATATTGTTCATTTGATTAATTGTAAATGTATGTATGCAATATTTGTACTCTTAATATAATATAAATATAAGAACGATAAGTGCAACAGTTAGTGGCAGAATGCCAAGTGAAAGTCTCTTTTACAATTACTACGTATTACAATAATAAAGGACGCATCACTTTCTACAAAGATTGAGTGACACGCAACCCAAGGGTGCTTATTCCATTTCTCCCTCGTGATAAATCCCACTTACCGCTCAAAAATCGCACGTTAGTGTAAAAATAACATAATAATGATGTGTTCGGACATTATTCATTTTCAAATTACCTCGTTTTCTTTCCTCATTTCTTGAACAAAAAAGAAGCGTGATTGTTAGTTCTTAAAAGCATTTGCAAATTGTTGAAACAAAACGAAAAGCATTTGTGAATAATGAGAAATCCATATTGGAAATGAAACAAACGAAAATGTCACCTTGAAATTGTAAAAGTTGATATGAGTTATTGAGTTTTTCAAACCTTTAATCAATTCCATGCATTAGACCTAAATAGCTAAAACATGAAACAATGAAAAAACAAATTGGAAATATAAGAAACATTGAAAATGGTGACATTAATGTGTTAATTAATAATAATAAATATGTAAATCACACGAGAGGAATGATAAATGACCAAAATTTTTTATATTTATACATAGAAGGGAGTCTTTGGAAGTTGTGTAGCAAATGAAGGAAAGTTTCGCATTGGAATCCATAAATCATAACACCCTAATAAGTAAAGTAGAAATGTATAAGGTTCTCTCCCTTATTTTCACAGCCGAGGAGAATGTTAATGAGCCTCAGGAAATGATTTTGACATCCTCCGCGTAAGAATAGTTTAGTGTGGGGACGCGAGAAAGAGGCCAAACTTTCAATAGAGATTATTAGTGGGATGAAAGGGACGACGGAAGAAGTTTTCGCTAATTACTCTCAAACAATTACGTGAGAATCACATTCTATAATACCATCCTCCTTACCCCAAACTCTCAACTTTCTTTCCCTTCATTTAGGACGCGTGAGGATTTCGTTAAAAGTGTTCAATGAGAGTTCCTTGAACATAAACACATCTCCGTCCACACTCCCAATAAGATTCATAAGCACGTCCACTCTATCTTTGCTCACAAGGCATATAACTAACATTAAGATCACGTTACTTTCAAGTTCCCAACATCGAGGATATAATATAATGGAATAAAAGAATACTAAAAAGGTAGAAAATGGAAGTGCTGGGACAAAATAAAATCTAATACCCACAAAAGGGTCGCTTTTACTTCACATCTCACTTTTAGTAATAGATAGACCGAAGATCTAATGCTCGAATGAGGGATATGCCAATAATATGTTCTTATATGTTGAGCTATACAATAATAAGGCTCGCCATTATACACACCGGGAACATCAAGAGAAACCGGACAGAAAGAAAAGTTTCGAACGCAAGTTAGTACATAAGAGCGAGGACTACAAGGGAAATGCGGGGCGTGAGAGGAAAGTGATTTCCCTCATTCCTCACTATTGAATTTTCCCAAATGGTCAGATTGTGAAGGGATGGAGATGGTCATTGAAGAGATTCAATAGAAATCCCGCTATTCATTTCTTTTATGATGCAACTGGGTCGTGTCGTGAAGGCCGTCGATTCAATCCAGAGTGTTGGAGTATTTGCACACATACTCAGAGGAGTAGTTGTACAATAAAGAAAATAGTTAAAAGCAAATGTGAGTAAGGACACGAAGACAGTATTTATATTTTCCAGGGGAGAAAATTAGGAAACTTTCTTTTGCTTCATCTTCGGTGTCACTTTTCATTCTATTATTTCGCTCCATGGGAGTAAACACTTGAGAGATTCTACTTCCAGATGGAAGGAAACAATGGGATGCTCAAGGAAATTGAAGTTGAGCCGCGACACTCAACTTATCATTTTATTACTCAACATTCCTCACGTAATTGTAGCCTTTTCACTCACGAGCTCGATTCACTTGTTATTAAAATTTAACTCCTTTTAAAAGACGACAAATGTTGAAATGAAACAAAGATAAAACACGCCGTATTATGCTTACATGTATTATGTAAGCATTACCTACATGTTCCTGATATGTATTTATTATTTACCCTTTGTTAGGCATTCACGTTAAGTATTTAAATCTTTAAACATAATTTACACCATTAATATAACATCAAATGATTTTCTAGTATGC
>JAQGBZ010000411.1:0-51899 GCA_034687125.1 Neelides folsomi
CCCCCCCCCCCCCCCCCCCCCCCCCCCCCCCCCCCCCCCCCCCCTGGACTCTAAGACCCCTCCACCCTGGGATGCCACCGATCATGATCATAAATTTAACCAAATATACATTATTCATGCTTTATAGCTAATGATTATTATAATTATTAGCTTTTTTGACTTTAGGACAATTGATAGATCGTGATTTTGGAAATGTTAATTTATTGTAAAGAATTATTAAAAGAATCATTCACTGTTTTAGATTAGATTTCCAGGAATTGGATACCAGAATACCAGTTTCTCACAAAAAATTGTTAAATATTAAATTAGCGTGTCGCCCTTGCTAGTGGAATCAGGTTTAATCGTTTAATACATATAAACATCTGTGTATTTAAACGAGAATATTAATGAAAAACATTTTTTACAATATTATTAGATACTGCGTATATCAGTATAATGTACTGATTGAAATTAATAGTTGATGCATATTTATTTAAATTTTAAACCATTAAATTTTTTTTAAATTGTGAAAACTAATAAATTTAGTTAATATTAAATATTCATGTTGTAAAATTCCAATTCCAATTAAATAATATTGATTTGGCCATATCAAAGCTAATCCAAGAGTTAAAAAAAAAGTTCACATTTCTTCTTTAAATTCAGATCCGCTCCTTCAGCTATAAAATAATTCATAAAATAATATTTACAATATTGTATTTATATAATTACTATTTAATCATTATTAATATGAATATTTACTCGAAGTTTGTATACACTTGAATGACGTTTTAGCAGGTGAATTTTGCATACAAAAATTGCATATAAAATCAGGTTTATCATTGTCGAGTTTTTCAATTTTTAAACATAGCAAATGATACCAATTAAAGCACTTTGAACAATTAATCATTGTTGGGTCTTCATCAAATTTTGATTTCACGGAGCAAAAGTATCCTTTAAATTTAATATTTCTGATGGTCCTTTTCCGTTTCAATCTTTCAACTAAACCCTTAATGAAATATATTAAAATCTTTCTTGAACTTCGTCTTTATTTGTAATTTCCATTTGTTTTAACGAGTTTTTAATAATTAATATATAATTAATATTAGATTTAGAATGAATACATAAATATTAATGAAATTAAGTCCGATATAAATTTGTTTTTATTTAGGGATTCAGATAAAAATGGTCAATTAAATTAGAATGCATTTTTATGAATAATCAATGCTAATGTGAAATAAAGTTATTTTATTTTGAGTTGAATGTAGGTAAATTATAATTATAAAATATCGTTTTATAATTTATGTTTTTATAATTGTAATTGTATATTCATTCGTTCGTTAGTCGACATTGTCGTTCGTTCCCAGCTTAATACATCATTTACGTTTGTAGATCTAAATATAGGAAGTAACTATGCGTTCAATTTGTATTTTGCATTGAGTACTAATTTGCTGTTATTAGTACACATGTGAAGTAGCGGGCATGCGCAATGGGTACGTGTGTTGTAATTTGTAGCTGTGTAGTGCACGTTGTGTATTAGATTGATGTGTATTGTGTAGTTGAGTACCATCTTGTATGTATAGCTGTGTACTAGCTTGGAGACTAAGACAGGGAATACAATGTAAATGTGTGTACTGTGTGTAGTTGTGTACTAGCTTATATGTGTAGATGTGTATTAGCTTGGAGTGTAGTGTGTACTAACAGGGAGTTGCCATAAAATGAATACAAATGGATTAATTTTTAATTTATGAAATTATTAAAAATAAATGTTTGCATTTAATTAATTTTTGTATGGAAAATATCTAAAATTGTTTAATTATTTTAAATAATTAATAATAAAATTAAACAAACCATACAAGAACTTGAATAATTTAGTTTAGATAAATATTTATATATGCGATACAATTTCCATTAGTTAATATAAAACATAATTAATTATAATTAATAATAATAATAATTGTTCATTTATTCAATTAGTATTGTACAAAACAAAAATTGGTTTGAGGGTAAGAGCCATTGTAATTGATCAATCATTTTATTATATTATATTTATGATGACTTGATATATTTTTGATGAGTTAAAATAACACTATAATAATGCAAATAAAACATTCTCAATTTTTTAATACTCATAGCATATGTATAGCACTTTATTGTAATATAGCACATTCATCTTCATATACCATAATAATGTAATGTAAGTAAATATGTAATGATATAGATTATTTATAATTATAACACTTATTTGGTAAAAATGGTAGAATTTAAGATTAAAATAATTAAACACGTTGAATTTCAAAAAGCTTCACTTCCGTGTCATACCAAATGGGTGGATCAGTATTCCTTTAAAACAAATTATTATAAGTAATTTTAAAAATTGATAAAATAGTTTAATTGCAAGATTTAACATTATAATTAATGTTTTTAATTTGCACCTTAAATAAATAACTCCCCACATGTAGGTTCTGAACCACATTGTCGTTCCGCTGTTGGCTTGATATTTCCTAATCAAAATCGGATGTGGCACGGGAAGCAAACCGACCAAAGTTCCATGTTGAAGAAATTTCAAAATCTCGCTCTCGTCGGTTAATCCTCTTTAAAACCATTCAATATTTAAGATATTTATTTTAATTAGTGTTTCAAAATTATTTAATGTTTAGATTAATTTTGTGGATAATCTTAACTTACTTGTCAATGCATATTTTCTCAACTTGTGGCACTAAAACCTGCAACAGTCTCATCACAGTTTGGAGAGGCAATTTTGATTTCCATCCTTGAACCCATTCAGGACTTGGAACCCACATTCGGTCATTGGCCTTAAAATAACATTATTAAAAACTTCATAATTTAATTAACCATTAAATTCATTCATTAATTCATTCATTAAATTTATTCATTAATTAAGTATTTAATTTCATTTATTAAAATCGTTTATTATTAATCAATTAAAATCATCGACTAGTCATAAATAATTAAATTCATTAACATTAATTAATAAAATTAAACTCACCCCAGCAGAAATGACCGAAAAAGATCTTTGCATGTGCGATTGTCCTTTTTGACATTTTTTGGGCGTTGGGGTCGAAGAGGCCAAAGGCATTGAATGCGATCTTGAAAGCGGCGGAGGATTCGGAGCTTCTTTGGTTTCTTCTTCTTTCACTTCTTCTTTCCCGGCCATAATGAGTTGGTTGAGTTGTTGGGGCGAAGGATGGGCCGATTCTTTCTCCGTCATTTTGTCAATTCCTGGTACAAGAGCCAACGTGGCGTTTAAAGTCCCGGGTTCTGCCAATTTAGCCGGAAGTGATCCTTCCATTGAGGGGCTTTCGGCCGTGCTGCTGCTCGCTGTAGAATCCTGAGAAGCTTTTCGGTCCGGTCGCGGAGGTTTCCGAGTCCCTGTGGATTTTCTTAAAAGTGATCGTGTGATGCTGCAACTGTCCGTCGCCAAATTAGCCATTGAATGGAACACGTGGCGTTTGCGGATTATTGTGTACACCAGATTGGAATTTCCTATTAAATAAAAATTCCATAAATATTACTTGTTAATTTCAATTAAAATTAACTTAATAGTTAAATTAATAATGTAATTAAATTAAAAATTAGAAATTTGGGGGAATATGGCACTTTCTTAACTGCCCTCAATAGTCCTAACCAGTAGTTCTAATCCAGTCAATTAAAAATTATTTTAAATGTGTCTTTATGTATAAATTACTATTTAGTAATAATTTTTAATTATAGAGATAATTGACAATTAAGACATAATTAACTGAATGGATCTTAATGATAATTAACTATATGGATTTTAATGATAATTAACTTCTTGAATCAAATGAATCTCACCATCGAATTGATATTGAATAATGTTGTTGAATATTTCCAATAGGAAAAAGACCAAATGATGATTCCCAGGTGCGGAAAAAAGAAACCAGGGGGTTGAAAAAGCTTCAAGGAAATGAAGCAACTTTGTGGCCGAAACCATCGACAGAGTTTTGAGATATGGAGAAACGTTGACCAAAACAGTTAAAAGACAATCAAAGAGGGGTTGAAGCCGCTGATGTCCAGTTGTCACAATCTTATGGAAAACAACAATGAGAAGATCCGCATGAGTTCCGGAGAAGACGGGAATGTCCATTGGAACTGCGAGATTGAAAGGTTTATTCAATCGGACACCGAAATTCCTTTCCCCACTCAACAGCAAAAGGAGGAAAACTCCGATGTGCATTAAACCAACTCGAGCTAAAGGAATAAATAACATTAATAATAAGTTTAAATAACTATTTAACTATAATGTTTATAACTAATTAACTTTAACGTTAATAAATCCAAAAATATATAGTTGGGAATTTCCTTTGGATTTAGATTAAATAAGGACTGTGATTTTGAACATCTATTGACATATTTATTATAATTGTCATTTTAATACTTTTAAATAAATATAATTTTTGGCTTACAGTGATCCGCACGAGAGTCATTCAAATGGAATAAAATTGGGACGAGGATTTCAAGCACGTCGCTCGATTTAAGCACAAAATACAAAAATTTCTGTAAAATTAAGACAATGTTATTAATCATTTAGTCTGACTATACATACCTAGTTAATTATAATTAAATTAATTAAATGAAAATAGCTCTGATTAAAATCACACTTGAAAATCACAAATAAATAATGTTCTTACTCACTTTGTTATAATCACACATTTTCCATAAGAAAACGAGTAGTTCTTGGTGGAAATTTATTTTCTTGGTTGAGTTTGGAAGATAAGTTTGGGTCAGAGGATTGTTGAGAAGTCGCGTGAATCCTTTTAATATGAAATAAAAATCTTCTTCGCGATGGATCCGGGAAATGTAATTGATAAACAAATTGTCCATATTGGGAGCCGTCTGAAAAAAATAATTATTATTTAATTAAATCATTATTAATTCATCAGTTTAGTTTAATTTTAATTATTTTAATGTTATTGACCTCTTCTTCTGTGGAGTTGTTTTTGTCGTGGTCCAAAACGACAATGAGAACTTGCAGAGCAACTTCCACGAGAGATTCGCGTGAGTCGGTGAAGATTAAATGATTGTAGGGAAGAATTCCAAAGCCGACGGGATCATAAGAGCAAACGAGATTCAACAATGAGGTGAAGAGGGGAAGAGCGTGCCGATTGTCACCAGAGGAAAAATATTCAATCCAACGATTAATAACAAATGTTTCACCTGCAATTAATTAATTAAACAATTTTATTTATTTAAAATCAAATTTACTTATTGTTAATCATTTATTTTATATTGTATTTAAGTAATGGTGAACCTTCCGGTTGAACATAAATCGTTTCACTAAAACATGCCAATAACAATTTAAGAATTTCCGTCCGATTCGCATCATGTTGAACGTTCTGCTGCGGAGAACTGGAAAATAATGTTAATAGTTAGTTAATGTTAGTTAAATGTGATATGTTTCATGGTTTTAAAATTTTTGTTTACCTTGCAAATCCTACTCCAGCTTCCCATATATATTCACAACTATCTATAGAAGCCAAATCTTCGGCGCGGTCCTGAAAGAATAAGAAATTTTAAGACATAAAATTAATAAAAAAAAATAATTAGCTAAACATTTTTATAATTTTTAGTTAAGAATTTGATAATTGAACTTACTGGTCCTGTTTTCTTATTTCCAGAAACAGTAAAATCAGGACAAAACAATAAATCCTGAAATTTTGAAAATTTAATTAACCATAATTCAATCAGTATTTTTATTATTTAATTGAGTTGAAACTTTAAATTAATTATATCTAACTGATATGGCTGTAAGGAGGGCTTTAGCCAAAGGCAAAGTCTCGTCGTCTTCCCCTCCGCTTGACTTCTCATTTGAAGGGAGCGAAGACCAGAAAAAACTCCGCCAGTCCGAGTCTTCAAACATGTAGGGAATCACTCGGGTCAGAAGGCGAACGCAATTCAATGCTTAAATACACAAAACGCAAAAATTAACTTAATCATAATTAGTGTTTAAATTAACAATTAACTAATTGTTATGTTAAAATAAATGTAAAATACCAATTTGTTGATCTTGTGAAGTTCTACATGAAGATTCAACGGCTTTAACGAGTTTCTCCACACTTTTGTATGTCAAAGTGGCCAAATTGTTTGGAGATGAATCCCGCAATTGGCGGATTTCCGAAGAGGGAAGAAGCGTGAAAATGTCAGCGGCATTTGCCACACTGTCACTCCAAAATTGATCCCAAAATTCTTCATCATTTGGGTCAATTGGCTATTATAGAAAAATTTAATTTAATTGTGATATAAAATAAGTTTAATCGTATTTAATTTAAATAATGTTATTAATAAAATAATGTTAAGAATTCTCACTCGAGTTTTCATAGAAAGCTCAACGAAGGCTTTCCGAAAATTCAACTTGGTCGCTGCGTTGCCCATCTTTGACTAAACTACTTTTTACTGTAAATATCCCTTAAAATGGAAAAGGCAATTAAAGTTATCTTAAGGTTTATCTTTATTTTCCCAATTGCTCAATGACATTGACAGTCAAGTCAAACTGCTTTTTAAAAATGGAGATAAAAACAATGAGTAATTAAATCCTCAATTTCTTTATTCAATAATTGAATATAAAAAGTTCGTGTTTATTTAATGTAGTTAATTATAATTATATTTAAAGTTAAATGGTTAAATTAAATAGTTATTTAAATTACTTTCAGTTCCAATTGTGGTTGTCTCGTCTGGGAGTTTTGTTTCACCTGCTGTTGGAGGAGTTGGCATATGTCGAATTGGTGTGGAGTGAACGCAAGCGTTGTTCCTCAATATCGATCTTCCACCGTTCCAGACTCCACAGCTCCCAAGGATAATTATCAAATTCATCCAACACACTTCCACATATATTAATCATTTAATCATCCTTATGCTAGCAGACGGAATATTAAATACGAATATTAAGCAAGAATGTTAAATAGACTCATAAACTTATTGTACAACACTCCCTTAATATTGAGAATTGTTATATAAAACATTATTTAATGAGCCATTTTACATTATTTTGCATACATACAATTGTACACTTATATGATAACTTATATGTTATATGTAATATATTGTGTATTATATTTGTATTGTACATATGTGTATTGAATTTATTGAAACTGTGTACTTTAAATATGGAAATAATATGATGAATATTTGTTATGTATTTAAAATATTTGTTCAAAACTTTCCTTTTTGTAACCGCAAACCCCCAATTTATATTTATTTATATTTACCTTTAAATGAGGATGGTCCACATTGGAATATTGAATACAATAAATGATAACATAAATATTTGAAGGCTACATATATCCTATATATGTATTATGTATTTATGAGTTAAGTGGAGTTAAATGGAGAATTTACAGTATGCATGTTATTATAAGTAAAAGGTTAATAACTGTAAATGCAACCTTTCCAAATGTGTCCAAAACTATCAATGTGAAAATATTAATAGGTAATAGCAATTTATTTTATGGAAATGGATTTATGGTGATTTACAATAATGATATTGTGCTGAATAAAAATATTGAATGAGAATCTATATGATCTATTTACCATTTTAATTGAAGCATTTTATTACTTTACCAAGAACATTCATTTTGTGAATCATTGAGTTAATACAAATTGTGATTCATCTTTATTTATTATTATTTATTATTAATTAAGCTCAATTTGATTTATGACTAAAATTGAAGGTAATGTCATTTGACTCATTTTTTCTAACATAATAACTACGTAAATTGATAAAAATATAACTTTATTGTTTGGTTAAAAGGTGAGCGGAAGATTTAAAAACTAGATCAAAACTAATCAACTAATGGAATTAATAAATCTTTCTCTAAAACAATTAATTAATTAACAATTAATAATTCTCTCTCAGAATGAATTGATTAATTAAGATTATTAATTAAAATATTAATTAACAATTAATTAAGATTATTAATTAAAATATGAATGTTATTTAATTAATATCTTGAGTGTGGCGAGTGTCCTGGAATGTCATGGAGATCATCGTCGTGAGTTCTTGTCGAAGATCTTCGATTGAGCGGCGGGACATTTTTGTTGTTTCTTGTTCTCTCCACACGTTGTTCGTATTCCTTCTCCACGTTTGCCCCCATGTGGATGATTTGCTTTGTACTGAACTTGCAGCTGCTGAAAGATCTTTGGCACACGGCGGGGGAACGTGTGGAGGAACCAAGCGTTGCAGCATTGCGGTATTTGCTACTGGCGTCGCTTTCACCTCCGCGCAATGGCACAACCACGTTCATGATCCTAAAAATTAATCATCATTAATTAAAATTAATTAAAATCAATTTAATTAAATTTTTACAGTTAATTAATTAAATTGTATTAAATAATTAATTTTTACTTGAAAGTGGTAAGAATGTTTGTTTCATAAGGACCAATGTCGTTTTCCTCATCCGAGTCGTCAGAAACTCTCGAGTGAATGTCGCAAACGAGTTTCTGCAAGCATTTGTCTTGATCGAATGCCGTGACCAAAGTGAAAAAACGACGGAGATCTTTCCGAAAATTCGTAATCAATTTCTTGTCCTTCTCGGACCCGCGTTCAATCGAAGTGGCCAAAGCAGCCTTTACAAGCTTCTTTCCCCTTTCTGGCCCAATGTCAAGAAAACGGGAAATGTGACGTGTTTCTTCTTCGCCGCCATTGTTGGAGCTTTCGCGGGATTTAGACTTACTCATATATTCGCGAGATTTATCATTGTTGGAGTATTCGCGTGATTTATCCTTACTTTCATTAGATTTTTCTTTACTGTATTGTGTGCGCGATTTATCTTTATCTTCGCGTGATTTAGGTTTATTATCGCCATCGCGGGATTTATCCTCATTTCTTATTTCTTTAATGAATGGAATGGCGGGAAGGAGATCTTCCGCTGTCCAACCATCAGCTTCTACAAAAGTGTCAGTGAGTTGAGCCAAATAAGCTTGTTTGAGCTGTGCAATGAGTCGTTTCGAATCGTTGCCTTCTTCCGAGTTTTTGGCCTTTTTGACCGATTCGGCCAATTTGTCTTCAAGGAACTTTTCAATGGCTAAGTTTTTAAATTGAAGTTCCTTCGTTTCGGGATCGACACCATGAGGTTTTTCCTTCTTTGACCCAACTGGAGCGGATTCTTCCATGTAGGGCTCAAAGGGGCTTGTGATTGTGATTGAAAGTGGCGTGGAGGAAAAATGCTGATGGTAAATTCGTTCAGGTGAATCGCGGGATTCTTCACTGTGTTCAAATTCAGTTGAATCAAGAGACAAATCGTCCATTCCTACAAATTAAAAATAATCCAAATTATTCGACTTTCGAACTTCGACAGACTTAACATTATTTTAACTGACTCAACATAACTTAACATTATTTTTAACCACAATTAAAATCATTGTTGTATCTTGTATCTATTGGCATTGGCTTATCAATTTACAAAGCAAAAGGAAATTAGTTAATTAATAAGTCAACAACCGTTGTGATTAATTGTAATTTCATGAAAATAGAAAGTTGATTATATTTACAAATAAACCAATTTTAAACTTAATGATATTCACTACACGTATTCTTCGGTCTTAACCAGAAGTATCTCTGTGTATGTAATTGTGAGTAAATAGATCCAACAAGTTGTTTGTGATCAATCCACCATAAAGATGATAATATTTATTAAGTTGAGGAAATGGGGAGTGATTAAGAAGGACATTCAACATAAGTTTCATTTACAACTAACATTAACCATTTTAACAACACACAGGTGGATGTTCAATTTATAGTCTATTTATATTGTATGGGAAATGTTTGAAGAAGAAAGAGAAAATGGGAGAGGAAAAGCAGAAAGATTAATTTATTTAATTCCTCAATTAATCTCCCTCTCTTTATTTTATATCTTAACTGTAACTGTATATAAAAATACTATGTATAGTATTTACCTCTACTTGTATAGCCATGTATAGAAACATCATATGAATTTATATACAATTTATATTTAATTTGTATAAGATTTGTAGTGGGAAGTGAAGCGTAGAGAAAGCTGTTTTGGACGCTTCATAACTCCACTTACTGCATTACATTGATCTTTGAGATTATCACACAGAGAGATGTAACGACTCCACACGTCAAAACACACAGACCAAACACATTTAAAATCAAGTTAGAATCATATACAAAATACAAACCCATTCAACCCCTCGATAAAGATGGAAGGAAATTAAAGGTAGAAATTGTGTGATTTGGATCTGGAAATGTATCAAGTCTCTCTTTATTATATCTTTTTTTAAAAGAATCCCTTGCTCACTGGCCCTTACTTTTTATAGCTACAACTCTCATTTACTTACTTAAAAATTCAGTTCACTTTTATTTATATCTCTATTAGATTCCTATTAATCCTATTGGATAATTTAAATTACTTAATTTAATTACTTAATTTTAAATAATTTGGATTTTAGTAATTTAAACTTTAATTTTATCTTAATAAATTAATTTTTTATTACCTGGAAATAAATGCGATCCAAAAATGTTTTCATCTTTTTTATGACTTTGTTCTTTGAGTGGCAATTGGATGATTGGCATTCCATACATTGGATCATCTCGATTGAGTCCGAATTTCCTACCGGTTCGGAATTCGGATCTTTCAATAGGATTTATATTTATTGAAATCGGAGGATCAAAACGTCGTCTTTCCTTTTTGTCTCCCCTATCAAGAAATGAATTCAATGATGGATGGCTTTTTAATCCTTTTGGTATTCCTTTCAGTCGATCCGAATTTGATCCTTTACTTGACCCTTTATTTGATCTATCGCTTGACCCCGTATTTAACCTATCATTTGATTTTCCTTTCAAATAACTCGTCAATTCTTTGCTTTTGGTCGACTTCGATTTTGTCTTTTTCCTCACAGCTTCCGATCCTTCTCCGCTGTGTCCAAAACCCTCGCCGTCTTCGTCCGAAGAATAAAAATACGAAAATGGATCTCGTCCTTTTTCAGGCCAACCGTTCGTTCCTTTCCCGTACAAATGAACAACACTCGGAGTGTGTTTCTCATATTGGGACTTTTCGTATTGTTTTTGCCTTCTTTGTTTCTCGTAATGGTGACGAACCAAAGGTTTAATCAAAGTTGAGCCGATTTTGAACCCGTGGCCGTAACCAGTAGCGAATTTAAGTATCGGATCTTCCCATTCCTCATCTTCATCATGGTGACTGTGATGGTCGTCGTCATGGTGCTGATGATGGTGATTAGAAAATGGATGATGACCCGAATGTCCCGAATGATGATCGCCGTGAAAGTCATGATGGTCGTGATGGTCGTGGGCGTAGGAATCGTGAGAAAAAAGAGCAACACCGCCGAACAAAGCTCCGGGGAAAAATCCGACTCCGGTGCCAAGAAGGAACGAACCAACGGCGAGGGGAACTCCGATGTGGAAAAGTCCTTCGAGAGCGACCATTTTGAGCAAAAGGGCAAAAATAAGACCTGAATCGGATTCCAATGGGAAGCAGGCGAGAAGAATTAAAAAAATGAACAAAACTTTGATATTCCAACACTCCATTTTGAAGCCGATTAAAACAATTAGTTAATTGTATTTAATTATTTTGTTAATTGTTAGACTATTATTATTGCAACTATTATTGCAACTATTGCTAAAATTTATTATTGCAAGAGTAACGTTCAGTCCATTTTCACTTTTAACGAAACGGGTTGTATTTGAATTAAGTCAATTTTGTTCAAATCGGTTCGGGTAAATTTTCCATTTTGGAACGATTTAAAATGATGTTTAATTTAATAATGTAAAAAAAGTTCCGCTCGCAATTTTAAACTTTTAACTTTCATTTAAACTTTTGATAAAATGAATCAAAATATTAAATTTGAACGTCGGTAGAAAATAAGTTGTAACAATTCTTGTTGTTTATTCACCGAGCGATGAACTCGTAATGAAGAGATTTGAAAGAGGAAAGAGTAAATGAACGTGAGAGAAGAAACTTGGATTTATCTTCACTTTAACGCGAACCATTGCAGTTAAATGTAAATGTGTGGAGGGAGAGCCAAAATGAGTTTCATTAATAACATTAATAAGGATATCCCCAAAGGAGTAATTGGAGTGGAAGGCTGAATGTCTTAAAGATATTCATCAACGTTTCTACAAGGCAATTTGATTTTAACTTCATGTTTACTTTTAAAACAACATTGAAAACAGGAATTTAAGCTTCAATGACTTTCAACCAACAAATGGAGAAAACTCTCCTTTTTATGCAAATAATGAAAGATAAAATTGATCCAAAATCAATACATTTATAAATAAATAGCTTTTACGTATTACCTATGTACAGGGTGGGCCTTAATTTGCTTTATTTTTTATATGATTGTTTATTTAAAAAGAAAGCAACTTATGGCCCACCCTGCACATAGCTTTTACTTTACATGTATGAAATTAAACTCAAATGCAATTAAAATAAACGTGATTCATTATTTAATAAATTCATTTAACAAAATTAAATATTTTATTAATCAACAATTAAAAATGACAATTTTTAAATTTTAACATTTTTTGAACCAAATACAATAATTCCCTTCGAAATAATAAGAAGAAATAATTAAAGGTGTTGGAATTAATTTATTAATTAAATTTTCCATTTCTCCTCTTTGGAACAAATGGTAGTATCTGTAATGGAGTTGTTTTCCTCCCTTTTTATCCGATTTCAACCAAGGGACCAAAAGATCATTTTCCTTGAAATCTCCTCGTTCGTGAATCGGAATAAAAGAGAAGTCTGGCGGAGGAGCGGAGTCAAATTCCAATCCTTCTTTCTTATGTGTAGAAAAAGTTGAATCGGCCGAGGATTCTTTTTGGTTCTTGGCCCAGACGTAAATCAAACCTTCGCCGCCAACCCGCAAAACTCGATACATTTCTTTTAAAGCTTCTATTCGGCGATCCTAATTAAATAAATAATGATTAATTAGAATTAATTAAATTTAAAGGAAACTTAAGATATATATTTTAAGTCGAAAGAAAATTCAATTAAACTAACAAATCATCTACGTATCTATTTTAAATATATTTTCTAAAATGATTTTAATATTATTTTAAATTAAATAAATCATCGACATTCACCTCAGTTGATAAATGATGAAGAACTGCGATGCAAATGAGCGAATCGAAAATGGAATCTTTAAATGGAAGATTCAGAGCATTTGAGCGTAAAACTTCGTATTGTGAAGTTCGGCAAATGTCTAAAAGTCCTGAGCTCATGTCGCTCCCAATCTATAAACAAAATTAAAATTAAGTATAATAAACTTAAATACAATTAGTTAAATACGACTAATTAAATATAATAAATTTTACTAATAAGGATAGATCCTTATTTAGATAATGATAATTTAGAAAAACTGCTTACTTTAAATAACGATTTGTTTAAATGTAAATATTTTCCATTTCCACATCCAATATCCAAAAGTGTCGAAAAAGGAGAAATTCCCTCAATGAAGCTTTGGACTTTTGGCCACGCCGTGTGTCGAGTTGTGCTGAAATGACTTGCAATCTTTTCGTAAACCTTAAAAGTCAAATAGAATTTTTAATTAAATTTGTTAAATTAACTTTAGCATTTAATTACTATAATAGTTTTGTTCCTTTTCTTTTTGGAAATTGTACACGGCTGACTTAAAAAATAAAGATATTGAATATTATTTTATATCAAGTTAAGTTTGACTTACATTATGAACAAGTTCACTTTCAAGTTTCCCAGCATTTTCAGTCGAAATCTTTCCCTTTTGTGAATCGCATAATTGAGGAAAACTATCAATTCAAAATCGGATTATAAAATAACAAATTCCCATTTAATTCCAAATTAATTTAATTAAACTTTAAAAGTTAATTTGAATAGATTTTCATTCTTCATTATATTTAGCAAATTTTACCTGCATTTACAAATTCGTTCCGCACGGAGTAAACGAAAAGTTAATGAAATTCTTAAATTCCTTTCTTGGGCCGTCGCTCCACCTGATTCCAAATCTTCAACAATGTCAAAAGTTCTATTGGCGATTCCATGCGTCCATTCGTATCTTAAAATAAAATTGTCAAATTAATTAAATTTTCACAAGATCAGAGAAAAGGGGGTACATTATCATATATCGTGAATTCATACCTTATACATCATATCTCGTAATTGTTACATCGTAAAATTCATATATCTTTGGTGTCATATCTCGTATAGGCCAATTCTCGTATATAATATATAACGCAAGTAATATATCTCTTTAGTTATTTACTCGTAAATTTATTTCTCGTCTAGTATTATATCTCGTTGTTATTAAATCTATTACGATGTAAGAATTACGAGATATGATGTATAAGGGGTAAGAATTCACGATATATGATTAGACTCCCGAGAAAAAGAGATCAATGGGTTAATAAATAATTAATATTTTTAAAGAAATAAACATTTACCTTGCATTTTCATTTAGTACAAGAAGTGAACGTCGAGGCAAATTAATCCCAACATGGTGAAATTCCCCGTTGCGAAAATCCATGACGCAATTTGAGCCCAAACTTAAGGAAATGACCGGATCATCAAAAGGACTGTGAGTGTCGACATGAGGAGGAATTCCTGTTAAACAAAACACAATTTAATTAATTTGAACATAATTAACTAATTTAACTATGTATTTACTTTTGACTTACCATGACCTTTGGAGTAATAATTGACCGTTAATTGATCAGGAACTCGAGGACAAATGTTTTGTTCGACCAATTTGGCAATGAGCGGTTGGAAAATGGAAGGAATTTGATTCTTAATAGGATTTTCCGGATCCACGTCGTTGGATCCGTAGCGAAATTCATATCCGTAATGTTGAACCCAACGGTGTTTTAAAGGTTTCCCTAAAATCCAATTAACACAATTGAAAGTAAGTTAATTAATTATTTGGAAAGTTAATTAAACTTTTAATTAACCTAACACAATTGCAATTAATTAAATAACTTCAATAAATGAATTATTAAGATTAGAATTTTACCAACATCTGCAGCTTTATCTTTAACGTCAATTAAAAAGTGAATCATTTTTTGTTCCTCTTCTTCCGTAATGAAGTTTTGTAATAAATCTAATCCTTTGGGCCAAGGAGTTTTGAAAGGTTTTAACAACAATGAATCTTCCTCGGGTGGTTCTGAAAATCCGAATAAGAAAAATAGAAAATTTATAATTTAATGAATTGTTTATTTGAAAAAATAAAGATAAATTGCAATTTAAAACGATGACGCAATAGCTTAAATATAAAGTTATATTATAATTAAATTATTATTAATTTTCTAATTTGAATTTACCATCAGTAATAAAATAAATTGATGTTTTAATTTCATTATTTTCATTGTCATATTTTCTCTGAGCATCAAGTGAATGTGCCAATTGATTGAATTTGGCAAAAGAAAAAGGTTTATCAAACAAAAGACGAATTTCATCCGGCGGAGACTGAAAAAGTTGAGCGATTGAATTTCGTCCGTTTCCAAGTCCAAGTCCCAAACCCCAAATCAAAACCCACTGGAATGAAATCATTTAATTTAATTATTATTTAATTTATACTGTTAACCATTGTCATTATATCAATCGCAATGACCCATTTAACATACTAATAATTATCAATGTTAGCTATAAGTAGTATATATAATAATTTTAATTTAAAGTTAATTACATGTGAAGGTTCATTTTGTATTTTAACTCCAGTTTCTTTTTCTACAATTCCTTTAACTCTTCCTTCCTTCCTCATTATCTTATTGGCCAATTTCTTCTCCTTCTTTGTTTGAGTCACCGTACGACTTCTTTCAACTTCAACTTCTTCCATCTTCAAATAATTTAATTATCAATTAATTAAACTTAAATAAAATAAAATCACACCGGTTACATTTATTTATGCAATAGGTAATAATTTTGCATGTGGAAAATATGAACTCGTTGAATTTGGATCAAAACTTCGCAGATTTCAGACCTAGTGTATTTCCCATTTCTCACAATTTCCTCGATTGTCAAAGTAAGAAGTCTGTCTCGAATTCACCGAGTAAAAAATTCTTTTACATCGCATCGGTAGCATTTTACCCCAAAGCGCAAAGTCAATCTCAAATCGTCTCATGATCCCCGAGAAAATTCATAATTGAAATTAATCCATTTAAACTAATGCAAAATTGTCATTTATTTAATAAATTTAATTATTATATTTAATGTTGTTACTATTGGTTATTCATAATGGTAGATTGATATTAAAGACATAATGTGAATAAAGTTGATAAATCCAAGTTCAACTTCTGGACCGAAATCTCTTCATGGAGAAGAAAAACCAGTTTTGGTCTTTTGGTTCATTTTCTATCTCTTGCATTTTCTAACTTGAGTTCTTTGAGTTCCATGAGTGGATTTGAGTGGATTTGAGTCTTTGGATTGGTTTTTTGCTTTGGAACCGCTCGAGGACTTTGCTGTGAAGTAACCTTGAAGTTTCTCATTTAATTCTTCCGAGGGCTTTGCACCTTCAATTCCAACTCCACAAGTCTTAATAATTTTAAAACCATCGTCTTGAATCATCTTTAGACATCTGTTAAGACACATTTGACAACTCTTTCCGTTTCCGGACATTAAACTACATTTTTCGCATCTTCATTTGTGTGTGCGAATTATCGTTCTCGTCAAGCTTCTTCAAACATCACATTTTTCAATCTCCATATTTCTCTATTTAATTTCATAGCTACATATTTGTTATACAGATCTATTAATAATTAATGTTAATTTTAATTTAATAATCTTTATTAAATATTTTAATTTTCATTTGACCTTATTCAAATTCAGAAAATTGCAATTAAAACTTTATGTTAATTTTCCCATTGTTTGTTATTTGAAAGTTGTAGAGTGGATTTAAGAGAAATTGTGTCAATAGAAAACTTACTTACTATTACTGACTTAATCATTATTACTGACTTAACTTTTAATACTCGAGTGACTTGTAGATTATAAGAAACACGTGAGGAAGTTTCTGACTGTGACAAAAGACGTGAACCGAAAGCGAATGACTTTTTAGAAAGTGGAAATTAAAACTTGCCCTTTTTTGCTTTAACTTTTTGACTCATTTGATAAAAGTAGAGAGACAAAACAGAAACTGATAGAGAAATAACTTAAGAATTTAATTACAATTAAGAATTTAAAATAAGAATTTAACTTTATAAGAATTTAACTACAATAGAATTTAACTTTTTGGTTAATAATGACCATTAGGCTATTAGTTCTATTACTTGGTTTCTCGTGTTTGAATGTTGTAAATTGTGCTGCCGACGAGAGCGAGATCGACGAGGATGATTTTATTGACGAGCGTGAATTGAACGATGGAGGCGGAAGCAATTCTTATATTATTTCTCCAATCGGACTGACAAATCTTGCAAGGAGCGAAATGGAAATTTACAAACAGATGGGAATTTTGCTCAATGGACTTGATACAAGAAGGAAAATGATTAAAGAGTAAGATAAATTATTTTAATTATAATTAATGCCAAATCGTTATATTTAACTAAATGTTTATGTTGTTAATTTGTTACTATAGTTAATTTAATGTATTTTTATTAATTATTTGTTTTTGAATATGGTAGCTATATGAAAGACTATGAGGAAAGTTCCATGATCGGGACGCGTAATGTCAGTGACGACAAAGACGGATGGAAAAAAGCTGTCGCTGTCGCGGCCCATCCATTTATGGTTTATCGGATGATTCGAAGATTTTCAAAAGACATTGAGAAAATTCAAAACCACGTGGCAAATGACTTGGAAGCAGGTATTAAAACATTAATAATTAGTCCACGTTTATTTTATAAACGAAATGAACATAATGTAACTAAAAATTAAATTAAATTAATAATTATATAATAATAATTAATAAAATAATTATTTGGTGTTTTCAGATTTCCTTGAGACTTTGTCTCGAATTCAGGGAGATGTCAAATGGCCAAATATTTATGATCTTGGTGACGCCATCACGAGCATTTTTAGACTTCAATCTGTTTATGATATGGATATTAAAAAAGTAGATTTAATTCACTTTAATTTACTTTTATAGTAAAACTTTTATTATTAAAGCTGAGGACAAATTGAAACCTTTAAATTGGATTTAAATTAATATAATGATTTATTTTTAATATTTCAGTTGGCTCAAACGTCATTGAGTGATTTTTACACTCGCGTGGGTCTCACTGCTGATCATTGTTATGAAATTGCCAAATTCGCATTGCAATTCGATTACTTCACACTTGCACTTGATTGGTTAAAAATCACAATTGGGAAGATCCAAAGCGGAGATGAAGAAACGCTCACAGGAGACAAAGAAGAAGATTTGAAAAAAGTCAAAGATAAAATTAATTATGTTATTAATAAGGTAAATTTACAAATTAAGAAATCCAATTACTAACCCATTAACTGACCTAAATTAAAGACAAAGTATACTTAAACAATAACAGTTATCTACAGCACAGTTAAGCTATTACAGTTAGTTAATTAAAATTAAAAAATTTTCCAGCATGATGTTAAATGGGAAACATATAAAGAAATGTCTTCAACGGCTTACATTTACGCAACTCGGATTACCGAAAGTGATCCGAATCTCCCGTTAAAGAAAATGATTGACATTGAGAAAAAAGACCCAGCAAGGAAATTAAATTTGACACTTGACAACTCCCACGTCAATTACATGACACTTTGTAATGGAGAAAGTCTCCAGGTATTTATTTACATAATTACAATACATTTTTCATTATACATGAAATCATGAAATTTAGTTAAATATAATTAAAGTTAACATTTAGTTAAATATAATATAATTTTCATATTTAAAAATTTCAGCCAGAAAAAATTAAAGCCAAATTATATTGCTGGAACGAACATAAGAAACATCCCTATTGGACGATCAATCCTTTAAAGATGGAATTATTAAATAAGAATCCTCCGCTGGTCCAAATTTATGAATTCATTGGGGATAAATTCATTAAAGATTTGACTCATATGGCCGTTCCCCGTTTGGATCCTCCGCCTGAGCCAAGGGACGAAAATGATCATCCGACGCCAAGACGTGCAATGTACGCGTGGCTGTCAGATAAACTTTATCCAACACTTGAGCCATTTATCAGAAGGATTGAATTCATCACGGGATTGAAAGCATATGGGGACAGAGCTTCAACGGCACTTCAAGTCGCTTCCTATGCTTTTGGGGGTTACGTAGCTACACATTGGGACTCGGTAAGATAATTATTAATTATAATTATAATTATGATTAACATACTAACTTTAACTTATTTAACTTGCTTAATTTTAATTTCTATGTTTAGTATGGAACTGATGAAGACCCACGTGGAGATCGCGTCTTAACGGCACTATTTTATGTAAGGAGTTTTATTTTATTTTTTAAGCTTAAGCTCGATTAGTTAGCTTAGGTTAAGTTAGGATAGGTTTGGTTAGATTCTGTATTAATTATTTTAATTATAGATGAATAGTGTGGCCAAAGGAGGTTACACGGCTTTTCCTTTACTTGGAACTGTTGTAAAACCAGAAAAAGGAGCTGCGGTTCTTTGGTACACTTCCTTGAAAAATGGGGAAGTGGATCGGAGAATGTACCATGGAGCTTGTCCAGTCATCTTAGGAGACAAATGGAGTAAATTATAATTAAAAAATCAACACATTTACCTACCTATTTAAATTAGCCATTTTACTTAATTGTGGTTAATTAACTATTTAAATTTACTTAGGATTAATTAATTGATGATTAATGATGTTTTTATTTTCAGTTGCCACTAAATGGATTCACTTGAAAGAGAATTTCCGAACCTTCCCTTGCTCACTTAATCCTAAAGAATGAATGGAACCGTAAATTATTATTTAAATTAATGCAATAAATAAAGTCAATTCTACATTTAAAACATTTCGAGTAACAATTTTATATTAACATTTTGCATTGACATTGAGCATAAATTCATTATATTCATTCATTACGCTTTTATTCAATAACTCGCTAATTATTCAAAACCTTATATTAAAACTTTATTTAATCGCAATCTACGTTAAATTCTCTACAAAGTGTTCATTTTATTTTACTATTTTAATGCTTAATTTAATTGCAATTAATTTGACTCCAATTAGTTTAGGCAGCGTTCGAAGGAGATTACGTGAGATTATTTGAAAGTTAGGTTAGTAGGTTATAGTAGTAACTATGCTTTAGATTTAGCATATTACCAATTGGAGGTTTTGACAATTGGATTGGAGTTTTGAAATATTCCTTATTTGAGTCGCATTGACATTGAGAAATGGAAATATTTTAAATTTGCCCAACTCACATTTCATATTTGGTAAAACTGTAAATTGTAATATGTAACCTGAACATAAATGGCTTTTAATTTTATTAATAAAGAAATTTTATTTCAATCCTAATATTTTCAAAGTTTAATAATGCAAAGTATGTATTTTAAAAAAGTTGAAATTGATACATACGTAAAATATTTTTGATTACATTAAAAGAAGTACAAGGACAAAACCTTTTATAATGTTAGTAGGTTTATTTGACCACAAAGTTGAACAATAATTAAAGGAAAACCCCAAGGAAACCTTAATCTGATTTTATAGTATTTAACAAATTAATTAATCCAGATTCATTAATCGATTGATTGAGATCGTAATTGATAAATATCCATTAGAATCTTTATTATAGCACAATTGATTAAAAATGGATTATAAAATAATATCATTCATTGTTTGGATTACATTGCCAATAATTTCTATTGAAGGTAATAAGTCTAATTATTCTTATTATTTATTAAATTCATATACAAGATTATTAATTTCATTTCATATATAAATGGTGTATATGAAAAAAATCTATTTACATATTACAAGTGTAAAGAATAATTTAATAATTAATAGAAATTATGTTTAGGTTTAAAATGCCGCGAATGTCTTTCATTCGATTGCAAATCCGCAGATCGCACAAAATTCCTCTCATTCTTTTCAACAGATTTTCTCCCCTTTTATGGTTCATTGAGAGAAATTGGCGAAAAACAGCAAAATCTTAACGAATTTGCAATTTGCCCGGAATCAACAGATGAAAAGTCTTGGAATAAAATTCCTGTAAGAGGAAATTGCAATGCTTGCGTCTCAAGTCGTTTCCAAATAGAGAAAGACAAAGAAATCTTCACAGGTGTTTTCCTCACCTGCTCAACTCCCAATTTAACAAATTTCATGGAAAGGGAATTGAGCAAAGTTAAAGTCACAAATGGATGCATTCGGACGATTGTAGAAAAACTCATCGATTTGAAAAAATATAAATTTTCTTTTGAGCAATGTTTGAGAAGTTGTGGAACTGGAAATTGTGAAACTTGGTGTTCAAATCAAGATTTTTGTATTTCGAAGTTAAACGCCGTTCCCACCAGATTGGAAACGAATTATAGGAAAGACAAAGTGAATTTTATTTTTTTGTATACAATTTTGGGTTTTTTGGTTTGCAGCGTTTTGATTTTGGCAATTTTTCTTTACTTTTGGCATTTGAAAAGAAAAGATCGAATTGTCGTTCCACCAACGCGTTTATTTAAACGGCCAAGAACTCAAAATATTTATGTTTAATTTTGTAGCTTCAATTAAAATATCAAAATCCATGTTATATTTAATTGGCATTTTATAAATTTATAATATTAAAAG
The DNA here is from genome assembly GCA_034687125.1 of Neelides folsomi. Classification (NCBI taxonomy): domain Eukaryota; kingdom Metazoa; phylum Arthropoda; class Collembola; order Neelipleona; family Neelidae; genus Neelides; species Neelides folsomi. The sequence continues at coordinate 21,660 of JAQGBZ010000411.1, forward strand.
TATAGAATTATTACTTGAATATTATTGCAGAATATAAAATTTCATGATTCAATCATCAACGCATCATTAAGTATACACGTGTGTAAATAAAGATTACAATAAAAGAATCTATTTTATGGTTTTTGCAATTTTAATGATTTATGTAATATTGAGATTTAAAAAATAAAATATGAATAAAATAAAATTATTTATTAAATGAATGTAACATTAAATGAAAACCAACTCTTGCACAAAATAAAATTGTTGATCAAAGTCCGAATAAAAAATTGCGATTTATGAATTTATTACAATAAAAACATGTTACAAGTATATTTTAAATACTTGATTTTGTAACAAGTTGCTGAATACATTAAAAACTCTTTAAAATGACAATAAAATGATTTGGGGATTTCTTATGTAAAAATTGAATCTGGTCTTGATGGGAAATTTGATTTAATTGGCCTTTAATCCATTTCATACAAAAGAATATTTTAAACTCATTTCATATAAAATAGGAAATTTTTTGATTTAGAAGTAGAATTCATCCAATAATGAAAGTTTTATTTATTTTTACCCTCCTTTTGGCTCTCGCCATTGCGGTAATTTCATTCTCCAATTACGTTCTATTAAATATTATCCAATTTCTTGGGATTTTTAAATTTATAAAAATTAATTTATTTTAAATATATTAATTCAAACTCAAAAGAAATATCAAATTTTATTATTTCATAAGTTTTATAGATGTTTAAAATATTTTAATAGAGACCTCAAGGTGGATATGGAAGACCACCACCACAAATGGGAAATAAGCCACCTCCACCGCCACCACCACCAAAAGAAGGAAATTCACAAGGACCACCTCCTCCTTCACCAGGACCCGGAGGAAATCCACCGCCACCACCACCAGGAGGAAATCCACCGCCACCACCACCAGGAGGAAATCCACCGCCACCACCACCAAAAGAAAGAAATTCACAAGGACCACCTCCTCCTCCACCAGGACCCGAAGGAAATCCACCGCCACCACCACCAGGAGGAAATCCACCGCCACCACTACCAGGAGGAAATCCACCGCCACCACCACCAAAAGAAGGAAATTCACAAGAACCACCTCCTCCTCCACCAGGATCCGGAGGAAATCCACCGCCACCACCACCAGGAGGAAATCCACCGCCACCAGGACCAGGAGGAAATTCACCACAACCTAAACATCATGGGCATAGCCATTCTCATGAAGAAGATGAAATTGATAATAATGATGATGGAAATGATGATGGAACTCTTGAAATCTTACCAGACAGCCACGCTCAAGATACTATTGAAATTAACTCTGCCGAAGATGAAAATAAATCTCAAGATGATTCAGAAGAATCAGGTGGACTTGGATACTTTGACGATTTCAACAACTATTAATCATTTAATCCTTATAATTTCTTAAAATATAAAAACTACAATTTTCATGGCAGATCATTAAAATATAATCATTAATATGCAAATTTTGTCTTATTTAATTATTTTACATTTATTCGCACCACAAAATATATTATACTTAATTAGGAGTATTATTAACTAGTTATTCATTATTGAAACTATAGATCAAAATTAACCCTAAAAAATATCCGCATTTTATTTCAGGAATTAAATTCTTAAGTAAATCTTTAGCAATAAATGTTGATTAAATATAATTAAATTTAAGTTCCTTATTTATCTTTAACATATACAACACATACATGATAAAACGATAAACAATTTGTAATTCCAATTACTAAATAATATTAATAAGGTTAATCAATATCTGTTATCGTTCTTGTTTATAGTTTCATGTATTACATTTAAAGGGTATAAAAGGAATATGATTTTTGTCCTATTTTCATTAGCAGTTTAAAATTGTCGAAATTCTTTTTGATAAAATGAAGGTATAAATTTTTGTCAGAATAATTAAAATTTAATTTATTTATTAACAAAATGTTGTCTCGTTTTAAACATTTTATAATTTGGATTAAAAATAACTCAAATAAAATAATTTTATTTTAATTTTAGATAACGATAGACCTGTTATTAAAAAATTATAAATTAAATATATATTCTTTATCGACTTTCTTCCTATTGATAATAATTGCTGTTGGACGTGAATCTAAATCTCGTGGTAATTTCTAAAACCGCCTTATAATAATAAGTATCATAACATAACATAATAAGTCTTCAACTTATACACTAAATGATTTATTTATCCACAGGGGCTTTTTTGGGAAATGGAAGCTCCGATGAAGATTTCCGTTATTTAGGGAAAATTAACAATAAACGTTTTTATGCTGACATTGCTTCAAGAGGAGTAATCTTCAATTTTAATAATCTGGATTTTCCCTTTTATTAGCTTTTATTTTAATTATTCATTTATTAATTATAAAAATTGTTAATTTTGTAGAAATATTTTTCCTCGGCATCCCAGAGATGTGTATCCATGGACATGCGCTTAGCAGAAATCGGATCGGAAGAAGAAGCTAAAATTTTATCAACGTGGCTCGAAACACACGACAACAATGATGAGTTGAATAAACATTATCAATGTAATGATATATATATTTATATTGTATATAGAAATATCTAAAATAAATTTTATATTTGGATTTGATGAACGTAAATTAATTAGTTTAATTAATGATTTGATTAATGATTTAATGATTTAACTAATGATTTGTAGATTGGCTTGATGCGGTTGAAATTCCCCAGCCAGTTAAATTTAAATGGGAGACATCACAATTTGAAGTTGTCATTCCATGGGAAACGGATGTTTCTTTTAATAATCACTCAATGTCTTGTTTAACATTTGGACATACTCGTCATTCAGAAAATGGAATGTTTAGAAATGAACGATGCGATGTTTATAGAAGATATATTTGCATGCTAAATAACTAAAATGTTTAATATATTTATATATAATTTATTTATATAAATTAATATCTATAATAAAATATAAATCATTACTTTTGGAATGTGAATAATTTTTTATAACTCATTTGAAATCACAATTCTCTTATCTATTTAAATAAATGATTTATTAAGGAGAGTTAATTGTTAATTATTTGTTATCTTATTAATTAAATTTAATAAAATATGACAACACAAGGAATCAAATGGTTATTAGTATTTTTCAAGAAGTTCGAGTACATGATCGTAAACAAGTTTTCTGGCATCTTTTGCATACGTGAAATCTGGAAAAATAATTTAATAATTAACATTTATATTATTTGTTAATTTTTTTAATTTTTTAACCATAATTTTATTTTAAAAATAATTCATTTTACCAGTATGAGAAAAGTCTTTATAAGGAACTACATAATTGTCAACGATATTTGACAATTTTGGTACTAATAACGCAACGTCCTAAAAAACCCAAATTAAAAAAATTAATTAATAAAATTAACAATAAGTATATTGCTTATATTTAAATTGAGTGTATTCATTATATTTAAATTATTAATTAACATTATTGAAATTATATTTAAAAATATTTAAACCTCAGGGTCGGCAATGAAATCATTTAGACCAGAAATGAGAGCGACTTTAGTTTTAATTTTGGAGAGATCGTAGTCAGGGGGACGGAAGCTTCGATATCTCACCAAATTCTTGGAAATTCCATAATCAAATTGAGCAAATCTTCTGGACCGAACCAATTGGAGAATGTGAATTAATTGTTTGTTTGAAACTCCTGCCGGTGTATGGCCCATTATCACAGCTACTTTGTCCTAATTGCAATAAATCAATGAGTATTAAAGAAATTAAACTTTAATTTTGAGTTTATTAATGACTAAATTAATGATTAAAGCTTAAGAGCAATTCTTACAACGTCAAGTTGCGTAGGGTCAAAACCCCCAAATAGGAACAAAATGTTTCTGCACATGAGTGCCGAAATTGCATCAACTGTGCAAAAAGCTGGAGAAAATTTGGCCAAAATGTTTAAAAGTCGATCTGGCCTTACGACATGATCTCCCAAAAATTCATACACGAATTTCTATATAAAATATAAAAATATTAAACGTTGTAATTTAGCTATCAGCATTTAGTAAGTTATTAAGATATTAAATAATTAAATTAACAATAAGTTCAAATTAGAAATTACGCGGTGCAATCTGTTAATTAATGAAAAATATCTAAATGGTGATTTCCAATTATGGGCGTAAGCAGAAGGCCCAAGAGAAATCGAAATTGCAATTTTGTTATTGTATTCCGGATGGAGTCCCATAGCAACGTAGAAAATGGAAGTTCCAATTGAATATCCCACGTAATGAATTTGATCAACTTTTGTTTTGTTCAGGATATAGTCAACACTCGCGGGGAAATCGTAAAGGGCCATTTCGTGAAAACTAAAATCCCAAAATTCCTTGTCGTTTTTCGTATAATTCATGTGTTTGTCGGAGTAAGTATTCCCGCGGAAATTTCCGAGCCAAACGTCGAAACCAGCGTCGGCCAAAATATAACCTTAAAAAATAACAAAATATAAACTCATTGAATTTTTACAATTAAAAAATAAATCTTATGATTATTACAATTTTAAATAACGATATAATTAAAATTACTAAAATCGCAGTTTTTAGATAAATCGCAATTTTTAGAAAAATCACAGTTTTTAGTCTAACCTAATGAGTTGTTCACACCGTTCATCAACCAATCAGAAGAAGTTTGAAAATTTCCATGCAAAACATAAACAACTTTTCCGTCCCCGGTTCTTTTCCTCATGTCATTTTTCCTCGGCGGGATTCGATGCAATTCAAGAATGAAACCATCTTTGGTCGTTACATGATGAACTTCAACAGGATATCCATTTTTTCTTATTAATGCTGGCTAATACCCACACATTAAATTTCCTCTTTACATTTACATTTTATATTATACAAATCCTTATTATACTAATATTTTTACATTGATTACAAATATATAATATGTTAAATCAAAATTTTAATTAAATTTAAATTTATTATTTTAAAATAATTTAAATATTAATACAGTTGTTAAATATGCGTCCGGATTAATCCAAGTTGTTCCTCTTATCGGCGGAACCAACAAAAGATTTTCTTGTGTTTTGGGGTTCAAAGTTCTTCTAACAAAACCCGGGTTGTAAAATCTTCCTTCGGGGAACGTCGGCCCACAAGCGAATAAAGAACAGACGATGTGAAGGGCCACAGTCCCAGCCATCTTCACCCAAAGACACACAAACAGTAAAAGAAGGACCAAAACATGAAAACTAAAGGAGTGTGGGAAGGACACACAAATTTGACATTCAAAACAAAGGTTAAAAAACTAACAATCCACCCAAACATATTTAATCAACGCTAAAAGTTAACGCTACAGTTTACATTACTTTTTACATTTTATACCTAAAGTTTACACTTATTATATTTCTTATACATTCCTTATACATTACCACAAAAGTTAATGTAAATAAATTACTTAATTAACTTCACGCATTGTTGGTATAAAGACAATCTGATTGTGCATCAAGTAATGCAAGTACATTTAAGTATTTTATCTGTACGTTACCTGTACATGTACCTTCATATAAGAACCTCAAGATTCCTCATATGAAACCATATGAAGATTCCTTCAGGGGTAAAATGGTAAAATGAACAGGAAGTTGTCGTCCTTCACATTCACCTCACTCACCTCGTGTGTATTTGATTCATTCACTATTTGATATTAGAGAACCAAAACATACACTTGAGGCTTTTTCAGATATTTTATCCCTTTAGTTAAATAAATTTTATTTGTTTTTTAACATAGCTAATATTGTATTTACATTGTTTTAATACAATTCATGATTATTTAATTATTTAGTCAGTCTTATGTAACTTGTAACTATAATAAAAATATAATAGTGGTAATATGTATAATTTCGCATCTGGACTTTTATAAGAAAAAATGAAGAATTTGAAGAAAAAGTGTAATAAAGCCCAAATAGGTTTACTTGTTTTCTAATGGTCAAGGCACACATGTACAAAATGTTTTCCTTATACCTTTTACAAGATCATATTACAAATTACAATGAGAAGTTTAGATTTTAATTAAACCATGTAATTTCAATATGAGTTACTTTTATGAGATAATTTCAATATGTTCGCATCTTATTGTTATTTAGTAATAACATGACATATCCAACTAATGGAAAGTATTAGATGGATAATTAAGCAATTAAGGAGAGAATCTTCGAACCATTTGACCCCAAGCATAAATTTCACGTTAGATTAAATATTTGCTCAATTAGTGAATCAATTTATTTGTATTGCAAATTTACCAATTTTATAAACCAGATCTATTTGGTATAATCCGTATAATAAAATAGTAAAATATGTTACATAACTAATTGTGATTATTTTAACCTTAACAATGATTATATTACTTATGCCATTTTTTATCATTATGATCTTCATTTGCACTCCATTTTTTTAGAATTTGTCCTAGACAAATGGTGTAATTGTTTTGGCGGTGTGAGCAAAAGGACTTTGAGCTGAAAGTCGAGGTGGAAAGAATTGGAGAAAAAAGAATGCAATTGAGTTTTTTAACATTTGGTATTAAATCACAAAAATGAACTTTTTTCAACAAGCTTTTAACATTAAGCCAATTCAAGGTTATTAAGATCACTGTAAGATGTGAATCATTAAAATATTTTATAAAAGTCTGCTGTATAAATGTATAATTTATAATGGTTATTAAAAGAAGAATTAAATTTGATTAAAGGAAAAGAATAAATTTTGGCAACATTTAAATCGGGAATTTACCAGAATATGTCAGGAAACAATTAAAGTTAACAATTAAAGTTTTCATTCACACAACCAATTTTGTATTTAATTCCAAATTACTCAATACGATAAATATGAAAAAAATTTATAAATATCTTTAATGATTAATTCAAATTCCACATCAATAGGAATAATTTGTTCATAATTCATGTTGTTGACTCACAGATTTGGATTTTAATGTTGGATAATTTTAATTTCAATTTTGAATATAATCAAACTGAGCATTTAATCGACTTGTTTAACTCGCCATTTAATCGACTTACCTATTTACGTTGTTGGGAAAAGAAATGTTAAATTCATATTTGATTACATATTTAGCAAATGGCCAAAGTTATTAAAAGCTCAATCTGGTGGGTTTTTAAATTAAGCAAAGTTAAATGTGGACTTTTAATTTTAAATGAAAGCGTTTGGTCCAAATGATTTGGTTATAAATCTCTGTTTGAAAGAACCATTACAATTTTTACCTTCAAATCCCTTTGCATAAATCCAATATTTATTTTTCCTACTTGTTTTTGTTCTAAATGAATAATGAGATTGGTTTTTTTATGCTGAAACCAAAATGATGATCCTCAAACTTATTTTTCCTACTTATTAAACACTAATTATTTTTACTTACTTGCATAAATGAATTTATGAATTTTTTATCTCTTGTTAATTCCCATTCAAGCTAAAAATAAATTCCATTTAAGAAAATACCAAGTAGTTACATTAGTTAAAAGAACCGAGATGTTTTAGCATTTAATTGCTTATTGGACCTTAACTACAAAAACGTTGAGCTTCAAATTTGAAAACTTCATTTACTCGTTTCAACTTTCCAATTGCGAAAGAATTGCGAAAGAATTTGCATGAAGGTTTAAAGTCTATTAAACATATAAAGTTAAAATTAAAATAATCTTTGTGGGTTCGTAGTGTTAATCTTATGGAATCTCCTTCAAATAATAAAAATTTTCACATTCAAATTATTAATTTAAACCTCAGTTTTTGTCTTATAATTAAAAACGTCATTTCAATCTTATGACAAAATGTTTGAGCCGTTTAATCATCTCAAAGTACTCGGGATTATTTCTATTGTAAGTTTAAGAAACTTCCAAAATTTAAAATAATTTAATTTATAAAGATAAACTAACTTAGTAAAATAAAATAAGATTTAAGTTATATTAATAATAAATTATTGTTAATAATAAAAACAATTATTTAATATATTTCAGGGTATAGGCATCTGGATTCTTGTCGCATCTGCCTTTTTATTTGCTCCGGTGAACGAAGAGCGAAAACACAAAGAACGTCACACAGAGAAAGAAAAGGAAATTTTGACGGATTTAAGGGAAGAACTCGTCGCGGCTTTTGTGATGTCGGGAGTTCAAATTCTCGTTTCGTTGGTTTTCTTACTCGTAAGAAAATTTGGATATTTAATTCTATTTAATTTATTTAATTTAATAAACTTCAATTAACTTTAACTTTATATTTTTCTTAACAGAGAACGCTTAAATGTTTGAAGCTTTGGATGTTGGTTCAAGTGTCAACGGGATTTGCAGCTGCTGGTTGTTTGGCACTTTCAATTTATGAAAAATCTTGGGATGGAAATCTCGAAAAATTTTTCCTTGGGTCGCTTGGGGTCGACGTCATTTTTTCAATTGTGGGAGTTTTTTATGCTTACAAAAGTGAGGAATTTCATAATTCTTATCATTTTGAAATTCCAAAACCCGATTCTCGTTTATAAACACACAAAAGATAAAAACAATAAAGAAACCATTCTGGAATTTTAAATTCACTGTTAATTATTTCCATAATTTACACAACTTAAATTAAACAATTAAACATAACTCAATAAACTACTACTATTATTATTACAATGAATGGTATAAAATTAAATAAATTTTTTAATAAGCATTACCAAGGCCAATTAAAACCAACACAAATAATAAAACAAACTTGAATTCCCTCCCCATTGAGTTTCCCTCCAATTCCGAGGATTTTCAATTCACCTCCATTTTGACTAAATTTAATCCCAGAATCAAAAGTTGTAGCAACATTTATCTTCACAGGTCCAATGTTAAACTGTCCTTTGTGAGCAATGACCCTTCCCATAGCTCCCAAGTAAATATTGTCGGGGTCAACGTCTGCACCAACTATGTAAATTGTAATTGAATTAATTGTAATTTTTAATTGCTATTAAAATTAATTTATAGTTTGTTGAAACTAAAAGCTTTCTTACTTTCGTAACCCAAAACTCCAATTTTATCAAAAGTCCCATCAGGATTTTCGTTTTTGGAGCGTAAAAGTCCAATTTCTCCATTGCTTTTCCCACCATGATTTTGAGACTCAGAATATAAAAGTTCAATGTTATTCTCAGATATTTCTCCTCTTGGAGCTCCTGATAAACATTATTAATTAATAATTGACATTTACAAAATTTTAAATTTTGATGGATGGTTTGATTTAAAGTGTATTCAATAAAAAAATTACCTTCGGTTTGATAAATAATGATAGGAATTAAAATAACATTTAATAAACTCAGTTTAAAAGAATACATATAAAAGTACATAGCAGTTATAGCAGTAGATTTAATTGAGATTGAAGAACAAGGATATCGTAGTTAAGACTTAACTGTTAAATACTCTAAATAATACATGCATATATACATATAAAAAATAGTCCAGATTATATTAATTAAATAAGTTAAATAAGTTTATTTGATAATGAATTCCTAAGAATGTCTTATCCTGAAATACTTATTCATTATACCAATATAATTTTTATAAACCTCGTGATATCTTTAATTAGATAATATGAACTATGACTAATTTACATTATAGATTTATGGTTTATCAATTTTCAAATTGCATTAACATTACCATTTGGTAGTAATTGGAATACTTATTCATTTTGTTCAAAATAAATTTTAAAATCGTATTTACCATATTTAAAGATATAAATGAGATATAAGTGTATACATGTAACATGTTAATTAAAAACTTTTAATATTCCAATTTTATTGATTTTACCAAGAACCCCAACCTATGGTATATCAGAAATCAGTCACGTCATACAATTAAGGGTTCATTCATTATTTAGTTAATTAACCTTATTTATCAACGAAATGATATGTATGTCTGAAAATTTTCAAAAGTGATTATTTTTTATTATACTTTTGACATTGAAAAATCTATTAGGATAATCCGTGGAAAATAGTCTCATTTTTGATCATAATGACATTAATTGACAATGATAAATGGTTTTCATAATGAGCTAAACAAAACATACAGATAATCTCCACAATACTGCAAGCATGTTAATATTATTATCAGCATGTTAATAATATCAACATTAAATTTAGAAAATTATTTTTTTAGAAATTGATATAATACTATTTGTGTAAAATTAAATTAGGTCTCCATAATATTAATCTTTTTATTGATTTGCAAATGTGTTTTTCTCACAATATTTTATTATTTTCAATTGGACTTTTAAATTACAAAGGACAAGGAATCAAAATCGAACCTGTCAAGTTAAAATATGAAACTTCTTCAGTGATAATTTACAATTTAGATTTTTATAATTCAACACCAGAAATATTTCATCAGTTTGAATTCAAAAATGAATTTAAAACAATTATTCATTTCTCGAATATTTCCAATATTTTAAATAATTCTTTTTTAAATTACGATAAATTCCAATCTCAAGAAAAAGTTATTCTTATGAACGCCACTGCCATTCCTTCTTCAACATCATTTTCATTATTTTATTCAACATTTCGATCAAACGTTGACCAATTCATTTTCCACAGTGATTCAAAGCATCATTTAGTTCAGTTTTTAGCTTCTAAAGAAATCCAGCGAATAAAATTAAAATGTGGCTATATTCTGCCAAAAAACATTTTTCTAATTGAACCAAATAAATATAATGAAAAATTTGAAGAATCTTCTTTTCCTCTTTTACGATCATTTAAATGGATAAATTTGCAAGGTCGGGTTTTAAAAGTTAACGGAGTTCAAGTCCCGCCCTTGGCAATCATAAACGATCCGAAAAATCTCAAAGGAACAAATTTGAATATTTTTAATTTAGCCGCCAAAATGTATAATTTTACAGTTGAATACGACATGGACCTAAAACGTGTAATCGCAATTAAACTGCCCAACGGAACTTGGGCCGGATTACTCGGAGATGTTTTATACCAACGGGCAGATTTTACCATTACTTTGGCCCACGCAGCTTACAACCATCATTTAGTCGACTTTACAGCTTTTATCCACATATTTGATGCCATTTTTGTTGCCAGACAACCGCGGATTGAACGAGTGAAATGGGAAGGGATTTTGTATCCTTTTACTCCAATAGTGTGGCTTTGTCTCCTAATGGCTTTTTTCTTGCTAATCCTCGCGTTTTATATAACACTTAAAGTGCAATTAAAGTTTAAATATGGCGGGGGTTTGGCTTATCAATTTTATACAGTGCGGGATAAATTTTGGAAATCTTTTTCCATCCCATATTCGATATTTGTAGAACAAGGAGTTAAAGAAATCCAAGGGACCAAAATCTTAACGTTGAGTTCACTCTTTTTCGCCATTGTTGTTTTAACTGCCTATAGAAGCAATTTCGTGTCTTTTTTGACTTTCCCGGTTAAAGAAAAAATCCCGAATAGTTTTGAAGAACTTGAACAAAATCAAAAATACAAAATTTATTTTCATTTTTTGGGCGGTTTGTTAATTTCTTTTTATAAGAAAACGAACAATCCGGTGACTAAAAGAATTATGAGCCGAATGGTCACAGAACCAAATTCAGAAGCTTGTGTGCTAAATGTTGCGCTAAATCCAAATACGGCGTGCATTGGATGGGAGTTGATTTTAAAAATGGCGATTGGAAAGCGGTTGACTTTGACAACTCGTTTTGAGACGCTTTTTATGAATAAAGAACCTTCACATTCAACTTCAGTCTCATTTGGAGCTCAGAGGAATTCTCCGTATGTTGAAGCAATGTCTGTTTTTATCTCGAGGGTCAGAGACAGCGGGTTAATTAAAAAATGGAACAATGACATTATTCAGGAATTTATGGATAAAGGGCGCGAAGAACTGAAGGGAAAGAAAACAAGCAAAGAATTCAAAATTGTATCGCAGTTTATAAAAGAATCAATTGTCAAATTAAGACCTTTGGCTATTCACAATTTCACTGCTGCATTTTCCCTAACTGTTATTATATTCATTGTCAGTGTATTAATTTTTAACATGGAGGTTTTTGAAAAAAGAATAATTAAATGTATCAGATAATAAATGCCTAAAAATAATTATTTTATAACAATCTAAAAATTGTATCAATTATATAAATATGAATTAATAAATTATACGACATAAAAGTTTATTTAACTCAAAATGAAACCTTAACCTAGGTTAGGTTAGCGTATAGAAATGATAAGAATACATAAAATAGAATGAAAAAAGGAATAATTTAAATATTTATATCTAAATATTATTTATGTTTTTTATTTATATTATATTTATAAATAATTTTTTAAATATTGAAAAAATAAACTACCAATTAATTCCAAAACAAATAATAAAACAGAATTCAAAGCCATCTGCAGCAAATGTCCCCCCAACACCAAACAGTTTTGCTTCGACTCCTTTTTGCCTAAATTGAACTCCCGTGTCAAATCCAACCCCAGCGTTAATGTCAACAGGTCCAGCATGTAATGTCATATCAGCCACAGTGGTCCGTCCCATAAAAGAAGTTTCTTCTTCGTCTCCTCCGACTAATTAAAATTATAATTAAACTATAATGAATCTAAATGGAATTAAAATAACAATAAAAATTAAATAATAAATATAATTATAAAGATTAAATAAAGATATGTCGAAATTGCTTTCTCCACCCAAAACTCCAAGTTTACTTGAAACACCAACGGCGTCTGGTTTTGCTCTGGTGTTCATAACATCAATTTCTGCCCTAACTTTGACCCCTGTTTGATGAGCTTGACCGTATAAAATTTTATTACTAAATACACCGTCATTTGTTTCCCATCTTGAAACTACTATTAGATATTTAAATATTGGAAACAATATTTAATATGACACTTCCACTAATTAATTTACTAATTAAGTTAATTTACCTGCGCTAGCGTGATTACTTCCATCCTTACTTTCCGCACTTGCATATAATAATTCTCGACTTTCCCTCGACGTTGAATCATCTTAAAGAAAAGAGTTTAATTGTGTAAAATTGAATAATATTGTGGCTAATCTGTAGAAGCAGTGAGGAGCATCGTCGAATCGAGTGTCAACGCAGCAACCCCTTTCTCTACATTTAGATTCGTAAATTCCTGGCCATCCATAGTCAATTCTATCAGATTTTAGGAAGAAGGGAACCCAACATACGATCTCTCTCTTTATTCGAGCTCCTAAAAATTATTTTTTTATTTTAATCTTAAAACAAATGTTTTTTAAAGAAAATGATTTTTAAAAACCTCCAATTTGGGATATAAAAGACATATTCATAATCAAAACAAGAATTAATTTTATCACTTCCATTTTAAAAACGCTATAACGTGACTTAAATTGTGATTTTAATATTGAACAAATTTAAGCATAGAAGTGCGATCCTTTTATATTAGATGTATTTATACTCCATGATCATTTTTTTTTATATAAATGTCGCTAAAACGCTTATAAGTTTTCATTTCATTCAATTAGGAAATTTTTATTTAATTACATATATTTAGATAAATGATATACTATATATATATATATATATATATATATATATATATATATAAATATAATTATAATACATAATAAATAATATACTAGTAATTTATAATTGATCTTCATTTGCGTCTTATCATTTATCATCTTAAGAAATAATAAATAACTTTACATTACGTATACATGTGTACATTGCATACACATTAATTTCCTCATTTTTTTAGTTAACCATGAACTTATGTTTACAGATATTATTTATACTGAATTTTTAAGATAAAAGAGGCAAACATCAGCAAAAAAGACTAACATTAAGATTAATGTATTTAAATTAGGTCTTACACAGTATGAATCATTAGCCGGTCTCTTTAGGGTTTATAGTATAAGTTCGATTTGCTAAATGAGTCTGTATGGATTCTATCAAAGTCACGATAAAGAAGAATACGATTTTAAGTCCTCGGAGAAGTTCTCATAACCATGTCAAATTTAATTCCTTAGAGGCACCCATGTTTAACAATATGGCAGCACATTTAAGCAACATTTTCAAAAAAGTAGCTCCAACACGCCATGATGGTTTTAAACGTCCCTAATACTACTATATTTTCTCTGAGCTAAATTGACTCAGTAAGCAAAATATTAAAAACGATAAAACAAAAACGCAAGAAAAATTCTGAAATTTAAAAGCACGTTTTAATTTTTTGCTAATTGATCTTTGAAATTCTCCAAATTTATTGAATTCGTATCCATGGGGAAATGAAGAAAAATGCAAAATTTTTAAAGTTTATATCAATTTTCAAATCATACTAATTTAACAAATTTATATATTAAATATAGTTTTATTTCTAATATTTTATGCAGTTTAACTATTTTAATTTAATATTTGTTACAAATATCAATATCATATCATTTTATGTTTTATTTGTTATTTTATCTATGATATTAGAGTTATTACTTATTACATATATTACGATATGTTATAGTATAGTTTAAATGATTATACGTTACTAATATTATGTTATATTGTATTCAATTTAACTAATAGTAAGACACTTTTTCTGGATTGTTAGCCATAAAATAAAGTATATTTTAATATGTTTATATTAGTTATTTAATTTTTTTAATGAAATTAATAAATACCTTAATTAATAATTAATAATAATTATTTTTATTTTCCTTGTGCGTCTTTTATAAGCTACATAGACTGCTTTGCATGTCATAAAATTGACTCAAAAGTAATTCATGATTGAGATAAAAATCTCAAAAATCTTGTAAAATAATAATTAAGTGTAAAGTGTAATCATCTAATCATGTATTATAATGTATTATATAACAATAAGAAATGAAATCCAACCAAATTGAAATAATAAATAAATTTTCTTATGGAGCAATGCATACGCACATAACGTTTTGGAAATTAGTCAAACAAACTCCTCTTGTCATTCCCATGGAAGTGCACGAACTCTGGCAAAGCCCAATTACACAACGGCCCATGTTGAAGAAATAATATTTCCCGTATGCGTAAACTTCCCTTCGCATTGAACCTAAAAAAATATTCACATACATCAAAATCAATTAACCAAACCTCAACGTTCGAATAAAAAATATTTGGAGAATTATTAAATAAAAAACACAGACCGTAATCAGAATCCCCTGAAACAGAATTGACTTCAAATACTGCCCAAAAGACAAATGCAGAAATCAGGAAAAACAAGGAAATTTTCATTTTGAATTAATAAATGAAATCCTGGTCCAATGAATTTTCTGGTCTGAAGTTCATTTTGAAGATTTGATTCTTTTATAGTCCTTTAATTGTTAGCTAATTAACAAGACATTACACTCATTAATTTACATTAGAAAAGATAAAAACAATCGAAACAATAATTTTATGTAACTGACGTCAATTAAATTTCCTGTGCTTTATTATTTTGAACTTTTCAATGTAAAATTTGATTTATGCGAGTAAAATAATAATTTGTAAGCAATATCCCAAATACGAATCATAATAAAGGATTTCATAATATTTAAATGACAAAAGTGAAAATTAAAATTTTAGGTATTCAAATATACTTATTGAAACTATGTTTATCCATACAAATAAGCATAAAATACAAATACAATATAAACAATCAAGTCTGACAAACCCAAAAGAAAGTTAACTGGTATACCAGTGATGTTCCAAAGTTGCCAGGCAATCTTGCCAAATTTTACATTAACTAACATAGGGAAAATTGCCGGGAAGATTGCCTAAAATGAAAATTCCCATTTTGGCCCATCACTGGGTATAACCGAAGATAATGGCCAAATGCGTAATACACTAACTGACTATGAAACGCTGGAACTGAAAGAGATTAATGAATTTAGTTTTGAACTTAAAATTAATTATCAAGTCAATTATCATATTCGTCATGAATGATTCATGATAATATGTTTATGCATTTGCATTATACAGGATAGACGTTAAGTTTTATCATGTTTTTTCATTAAGTATAACTTTAAGATCGATAAATGTAACGAACTTTAAATGAGATTAGATAGTGAGTAATATGATTAACGATTAACTAATATGTACCACACTATTAATTGAAAATGTCAATAAACGACAACCTATTTTGTGTGACAAAATGAGACTTTCTCATACAAAAATGAGACTGCCAATTAATAGAAAAATTAAATGAGATTATAAGTGTTCCTATGGATAAGTATAGACGGGGCAAGTTATTATATTATTATTAATATTATTATCATTATTATTATTTTTATTATGTTGGTTTTATTCAATTCAAAGAGATAAATATTTTGACAAAAGATTGTAAAATAATGGTTAAGAAACTAAAATCATAGTCACATAATGCATATGTACCCAGGGGCGGATCCAGGATTTATACATAGAGGGATCAAAGCCGACAAAGCGGGGTCAGAGACTATACAAATTGCACCATGTTGAGGTTTAGTATAGTCAAATTAAAGAAATTTTTTCTCCTAAGAAATTTCTTCTTAAATTTAAAGGGGGGTCCATGGACCCCTCTGACCCCCCCCCCCCCTCTGGATCTGCCCCTGTATATACCTATATAATATTTTTATTATTATTATTATATAAGTTGCTCACCATTTCACAAATTTTTTTGATAAAAAATATTTTTTGGATCCATAATTTTGCTTAGATATTAATATTTCCTTTCGAAATGATTGAGTGACAATGATGTACTTTAGCTTAGAATATATAATGAGAGATAACTGACAATGATCGAAGGATTATTTCATCTAAATTATAAACCTTCAAGTTCCCAATAAATTAAACTTGACATAAACTCAATTAAATATTGTAAGTGTCGGGTCTGGTGTATGTCGGGTGGACGTGTCGGGTCTAACCTAACCTAACCAAATCATGATAAATCACCTTTTAATGGTATTTCTACACGAATTGAGTGATTTTGAGCATATTTGGTTTTTGTGAAAAACTTGGAAATTTTTCGTTGGGTCCATCGTCTTTACCCTGACCGGACGTGTCGGGTGCAATTATCGGGTCTGGAGTATGTCGTGTCGTCGGGAGTAGAGTATGTTAGATATGTCTTTTAATGTAAATGTCGGGTGTCGGGTCTGGTGTATGTCGGGTTGTCGGGAATTGGACTTGTCGGGTGTCGGGTCTGGTGTAGGCACCTGAGACTCGATTTCGTAAAATATTGTATATGATGTATGAATAAAAATAATTCAATTCAATTCAAAAATTAATCCATATCTTCATTCGTAATTATAATGAAAATACAATAAAATTGACGTTTTAGATAATTTTATTTCTTTTATAACTTTCTTTTCAATTCCCAATTTAATTTAACCTTTATATCTATAGCTTTATTTGCTATTCTATTTATATTTCTGAATAAAACTCAAATGTTAATAATTGATAAATAATGCGGTCATTTATAACTTCATTAACATTTTTTTTAAAATATTAAAATAATTGCCTAATTAATAGTTAATTAATAATATGAGGGCATTTATATCTTAATTTGCAATTTTTTTTAATTCCTGAAAAAATATTTGTTAATAATTTATATAAATAAGGTTTTTATTTTTGATAAATGCGGTAATTTTGTGGTTTTTAAAGGATAATCTTTCAAATTAATTCAATAAAACTAAATTTATGTTCATTTTTGCCATGTAGATCCAGTGTAAAATTTGGATTACATGGGTATCGTGACTAGGTAAAAGGCAAACTTTAATTTCTGGTTTTCCTTCACACCAATTAAGTAGAATTTTTAATTTATTAACATTATTTAAGCAAATCATTGTCAAGTTTTCCATTTAGGTTTGATAGTAATATTCAAACATGAAAAACCTATTCAAAATTCTCTTGGTCTCTTTATTAATCATTGAGGGAATCAATTGTGGATATGTTTGGATTTCAAGCGGCTGCGGATTTACTATTTCAGTTGGAATCAGAAGAAACAACAACGGAAATTTAAATACATATCAATTGAGACATGGCGAAATAAAACAATTCTACTTTCCAAATGACGGCGTCGGATGGCGAGTTTGGGGTCGACAAAGTGGAGACAATGGGAATTTTGCAAGTTTGGCCGAAGTGAATTTTGAGCGAAGTGGACAACTTTGGTATGACATCAGTCAAGTGGATGGATACAATTTGCCAATTAAAATGGTTCCAGCGAGGAATTCGGGCGGTCGGTGCGAAAGCGTTTCTTGCAATTTTAACCTCAACAATTGTCCAAATAAAGTTTACGGCGGTGGAAAGCTCGTGGCTTGCAAAAATCTCAACAGAGATAATGGGAATACGGAATATGTGAAAATGATGAAAAGGGCTTGTCCGAATACTTATACTTGGTCAAAAGACGACCGTGCTGGAATGAGAGATTGCCGACCTGGCAATCCAGGAATTGGAATTAGATTTTGTTAAAAACATTATTGAAAAATAATTTCAATCGCTAGTCATTTTAATATTATTGTAATTTTAATAATCACCTAAATTGATCACACTGACTCTGAAGTTTATTATGTTAAGATTAAATTGAAAGGGAAATAGATTAAATCATATTAAAATAAAAGCTTCATATCAAATGATTTAATTTGGCTCGTTGAAAAATCAGGAAAATGGAAAATTAAATTATGTTCAATCACAGCACGCTTAAGAAATTTTAATTATAATTAATTTGTAATTAATCTTATTAATAAATACACTCATTGCTCAACAATCCATATTTACATTTATTACTTCCATTTATAATTAACAAATAAATTTTTGCATTCTTTATCAATGATTTTTTGCATTGTAATTTTATATTAACCGATATTCTTTGTTAAATTGTAAAATTGTAATATACAGTTATTATTTTGGTTTGACATCAAATGGTTTTTATGCATTTTCATTTCACTTTCATTCTTTTATGTAAATAATAAATTTAACATTAAAAGCATTTTGAATTATGATTATGTATCCCAATTTTGTAATAGTGTGAGTTTATATTATACTTATTCATCATTTAGCTCATCTTTAATTTACTCATCATTTCTAATGAGATTATCGATGTATGTAAATCATCATTTTAACAAATAATAATCAAAATGACACAGAACTCGATCGCATTTACTCAAGTTAATTTTGCCACTGTGAACCATATTAACATGATTTAGTCACAAAAAATTTCCTTTTTAGGTATTGAAAAGGAAACCGAATTTAAATTTCTTAAGTAAAACTTGTTTTAATGAATTAAAAAGAATAAGATTTATTCCATTGGAGCATTGCCCTTTACACAAAAAACCTAAGTGGTTAAAGAGATTACATATGAGATTAAGATTAAGACAATGGTTAGAATTTAACCAAAGAGAGTATTATTACGTTCAACATGGTAGGACTAACCTAACCTAACCAAAGTTTTTATTCGTTTCATTTATCTAAATCATAAATCAAAATTTCCAATTTTAAGCGTGACATAAATAATTAATATGTATATATTATATATGCCATATAAATAATAATAATATACTGAACTGAACTTTGATTTACAATTAGACAATTTTTTGCTACTTACCAATAACATTCAAATATATAAGTATGTACTTACATACGTGTTTTTACATGTATGGTTATAAAAAGTTGTTGTTTGTGTTCTCAATGTTTCTTCGCTTGAGCAAATTTGCAATTTGAGGGTTTGAATGCCAAATTGGATGGTCTGGACATTACAAGATGAAGATCTGCAACTTAAAACGAGTTTTTAAAACACTTTTTACCTGATTTTTAAAAAAACCACTTTAGTAGAAAATTATTTAATCATACACTTTTGCTCTTATGCGATGGTTGATGAAATAATCCATTTGGATTTACACTTTTGTTACTTTTGTTTAACCACAGTAATTATACAAACCATATTGTATTTATACATTCATACATAATACATATATTATTTTTGTCATTAAAAACTATATTTTTTAAAGTGAAATACCTTTGTGGTAGAATTATATTGTCCATTAAACAAACCGGCGGAGCACAAAAAGAACTTGTGGAAATCCTTGAACCTCAGCCCATATATAATTTATTCGCAAACATCTTCTCGTTTTTTTTGTAATAAATGGTAATTGCGGAAGGTTTTGGGTATAAAAGCGAGGAATTGGTGAACAGAATTGATCAATTCATTTAATAAGAGTCCAAAATGTTCAAATTGTGCATCGTAGCTGCAATTGTTTTCCTGGGCCAAAAAGCCCAAGGAAAATTTTTGGAACCTATCAGTGACGATGAGAAAATTTTGATTCAAGATGTAAGCTCAAAATAATTTAAATTTAAACATTTAATTGATATTAGTTTTAAAAATTTAATCAAAGCTGCTTATAAAAATTATTTACAGTTAAATAAATTGATTAATTTAAATTGAATAGTTACGAGAGAAAATGATGGAAAAACAATCCGGACAAAGTCAGGAAGATTTTGATCACATGCAAAGATGGCTTGATGAAAATCACGATCGAATTTTGCTTAATTATGTCAGATGTAAGTTAACTAAAATCACAATTTTAATTTATGTTAAAATAACCAAACTAGATTCAATAAAAAAAGTCACAGAATATTTTATATATATCAATCAATTATTATATAAATTTGGAGATTTTAAATCAACTATTCATTTGTTTAAGATGGGGAACATGATATGGACAAAATTATAAAGAGCCTTAAAAAGGTAATTAAAGACTTAATTTGAATTTGAATTTTTAATTATAATTAAACACCATTATAACTTTATTAATATCACATTAAAAATTTAAATTTTAGTCAGTGGATTGGCGTCGTGAAAATGATATTGAGAACATTTTTGAGTGGAAATATCCTTCAGACTTTCCCAAGAGATTCCCCTTCAAATATACAGGAATCAATGATCAGAACATGCCAGGTAAGAATTTAACATCAAATATCAACTGTGATTAAAATCTCATTTATAAATATCAATTTTTAGTTCTTCAGATGATCATGGGTGAATGGGATTTTCGTGAAGCTGCCGCGAAGGGACAACGAAATGATCTTCTTAAATGGTTGACTCTCATGTTGGAAATCGGGAAGAAAATGGCCCAAGAACATGAAGATCCGGAGACAGGACTCCCACAAGGAAACTTTAATTTCATTGTTGATCTCGATGGATTCAAACTCAGCCAAGTTACTTCAATCAGAGGTAAGGAAAAACAATATTTATCAGATCATACCAAATTATGTGTCTTATTGTGTTTATGGAGAAGCAAAAAAATTCAAAAATTCATTTAGCTAAACAGAAATAACTAGGGAATCAGTCAAAAACACGAAATGAAATAATTTTTGATTTTATTTGAATAGTTCAAAAAATTAATTGATTATTTTCTCTATGTAACCAATGTAAATTTGAATCTTGCATAATACCAATAAGACACATAATTTGGTATAATCTGATATATTTTATTACATTTTTAATTAACTATATTAATTTTAATTACATTTAACCAATAATTTACAATTATTATCTTTAGCCCTTTCAACGGCCGTTGCTTGCGCCTCAATTTTCGAATCCGTTTTCCCGCTTTATCCAGCAAACACGTTCATCATCAGAGGCAAAAACAATTTTTAATCTTACATTTGTCATTTTTCATGTTAATCATTAAGTTTTAATGTCTAATTAAGTTTATAATAGTTATTTAAGTTTTTAATTTTAATTGTTTTTTAACTCCAGCTCCAAGTTATTTCACTATTATGTGGGAAGCTGTTAAGCGTGTATTGTCACCAACGTCGTTGAAGCGAATGACAGTGACCGATGCCGATGTTAAGAATTGGAAGCCACCACTTTCACTTGTCATTCCACCAAGAGCTCTTTCAACAGAGCTCGGAGGAACTTCAAAAGTCCGCCCATTCAACAATTAAAACATAAACATTTTCAGTATTTAATAAAATAAATAAAACATTTCATTTCGAATATTGATTTATTTAATGAGCATTTTAAATTCCTTATTCATTGGAGTAATTAAACAAATTTGTATACAAATAATCTTCTTTGATTTCTTGAATCTCCCATTCGTCATTGTGCCCTTTTGGTTCATCGCATTGGTCCGAAACTCTAATTAATTATTAAATCAAGATTAATTAACATAACACTTTACTTTAATTATAATAATTATGATTAAACTTATTTAATTCATACATTGTGGCGAAGGTCAAAGTGTTGCAGTGAATTCTTAGAGTTTCGTTCAAAGTGATGCTTTTAATTCTGAACAACCAGGGACGAATTTCAGTGAAAGAAACCAAATTCTTTTTTGGTAAATTGGAATAATTTGTTCTATGAGGGTCCTTTGAATTCTTTCCATCCACACCGACGGCTCTTTTGGTCATTGTGAGTTCATTGAGGGGATATGCACGAGAAAGAATCCAAAACATTCCCTCTTTTATTATCAATTACAAAATAGTTAAAGTTAATTAAGAATAAGATTTTTTGAAATATATTGAATAAATTAAATTAATAAATTGTTTACTCTTAAATTGAATAAAATCCCAAACTTGATCTTCAATCAAATCACTTTGATTCCCAACGACGATTTTCCCAACCCAAGATCCCTTCGAAGGGGAATAGCCAACTTTGGTTGCAGTGATGTACTAAAACAAACAATTTAATTAATTATAATTACAATTAAATTAAAGTTAATTAAGTTACTTTATCTGTGTATGGTTGTCTGATCCGATAAGTTCCTCCGTGTTGAATCTCCAATCCGTTGACGACAATTATCGCCGCACACAAAAAGAACGAAAGAATTAAATTCATTTTTCCAAAATCACCTTTATTGAGGACAAACAATGACTTTATAAACTCTCTTTAGTTATTCTCAATCATAATGAAACATTAAATTGTCTATTGAATGTAAATAGCAAATTATATAAAAGTTGCAATTTCATATTACAATTACATTATTTATAAAAGTACAATGCACATTGAGTTAATTGCATATAAAGCAATTCTAATCAATGAATACAAATGATTAATTAAGTAAAAATGGATTAGTTAATTAATATAAATATTTAAGTCTAATTAATATAATTACTGGCATAATTAAATCTCTAATACAATTAATCTAATAATCCAGTTTAATTAAAGACGCTCTTTCACCGTTCCTTTGTTCTCCCCAAATGAGAAAAATAAATTGGAGTCTAAAGCAAAGGCAATGGGAAGTGGCGCGACTTGGAATCTTCATTTTGCAAAACTTGTAAAAGAAACTTGTAAAATTGACAATTGTTAATAAAATCCTTTCGTCGAATTTCGCTCTTAGAATGAGCGAAGTTGAAGACGTCAACCAGCAAAATGGCAATGGTCCATTTTCAATTCCAACCATAGCCCAATTTGTAACAACTGTAAGTTTTCCCCATCGCCATTTCATATTTTCTCTCGTCTTGACAATTTACCATTATTTAATTTAATTTATCTTGGTTAGATGTCCATTAACAAAATACCATATTATGTTAAAATTAATTAAGGTCATTTATTCAATTAAGGGGTCATCCATGTCAAGTAATTAAAAAGATTTAGGATTAAATATTAAAGAGAGATTGTTTCCAAATGGTGAGGTCTGGAAGTGAATAGAATATGTTGGGGAATGGGACCTCAGTTTCATATCAAATCCTCGTTAGTATAGTGGTAAGTATCCCCGCCTGTCACGCGGGAGACCTGGGTTCGATTCCCAGACGGGGAGATTTTTTGCACTTTTTTCCCTACTTTTTTCATTCATTCAATGTTCCCAAACATTCATTTACATTTTTTTACCAAGTTTAATTGTAATTACATAAGTTAAAGTTAACTATTTACAATTATATCACAAAAACTATGCAAAAAACCGAAGCCAATTGCACATTTGTATGGTCCATAATTCATGTCTTTCTACCTTCACTGCTTAAAGTTAATGTTATTTAATGCTAATTGATAATCTTAATGTTAGTTAAAAGTTAATTGTTTCATTATAATGTTAAATGTCAATATAGTGTTAAATGAGAATTAAATGTCATATGTAAATTAAATGTATTATTTCTTTTACAAATATTTCAGTATGAGAATCTTCTTTCGTTTCCTGACCTGAGTTTGGAAGATAAAAAAGATTTATGGGATGGAACTTTTCATTTCCTTAAACTTCCAATTAAGTCAGACCAAGATGATTTTTTGTTCATTACATCACTACGAATATTAAGGTAAAGATCATTTAATTACATTTATCATCATTTATTAAGTTCAATTAAGTTTATGATAAAAAAGACTTTAAGATGGCTTATGACTTATTTGTATTATTTATTTATTTACATTTAATTGGTTCAGTTAATATTAGTTTAAATTTTTATAATAATAATTATAATTAAATGTTTCAGTCGAGATAAATGTTTATTGGACCATGCATTTACGACCGAACAAGGTCAATTCCTACTCAAATACGCTGCGATCCAAGAAGACGAATTAAATTCAACGGACGAAAAAAGTTAGAAGCCAAACAATAATAAATAAATAATCTTTTATATTATTAATTTTCTTATAAGTTCATAGATAGTTCATAGATTGATTGTCACTTTTTTCATCTTTGATTTAGAAATTTTCGAAACTCTGAAAGTTTTATTCAACGTTGTTTTACAAAGTGAGTCAATCCGAATTCAACTCATTTCCTCCGGAATCCTCAGAGATCTTTTAGTCAAAATCGATCAAGCTAATTCTCCTTCGTTCACTTTCCAACCCAAACACATTTTCTGGTTCAAAATCCTTGCCGTGCTCACTGGACATTGTCAAAATATATTGTAAGGAGAAACCACAATTTAAAATTAATTGCAATTAAGGATATTTAACTACAATTAATAATACATAATTACAATTTACAGTTTAAGTGATATACAGGGTGGACCAGAGATCGATGCGTTTTTTAATCAATCATAAATTTAAGATTGTTAATGATAAAAAAAACTCTTTCGATCTGACTCCTCTCGATTTCATCATCTAGGGTCATGTCAAAAAACCAGTCTACTCTGGTTAAATTTAAAGAGGCTATTACCCAAAAGCATTCGCGGAAACCCCGGTTGCTATGTGCAAAGAGGATGCGGGGCAACCGAATGTTGGTTGCAGAGAGGTATTAAAATAACTATGGCTCAATTGAAGATCTTGAGGTTTTACATATATAACGATATATAAAGTATATACCAGCCAATTTTAATGAAATTCGGTTAATAAATAAAAAAGATATCACTCATTAAAAATACGCATCGATCTCTGGACCACCCGATATGTGATTTACATAGTACGTTTCTTAATTACAATTAACTAATTGATTCCAGGCCAAAAATCCGAGTAGAATCCAAAGGATTGGAAATTTTATCCAAATTCCTTGAAACTCTTTCCAACCGCAAAAACTTGTATGATGGATTGGAAGTTGAAGGACTTTGCGAAACTCTTAAAATCCTTTACAATATTTCCCACGACCTCCAAGAGCCTCCCGAAGGGTCAGAATTCTATCAACATCAATTAATGATTACAAAAGCTATTCGGAAAATTCTTCTTCATCCCTCCGCGTCTCCGATCATGGAATATAAAATTAACGGGTGAGTTCAATTGAACAATTAAATATTCAAAGTTACTCAACTTAAACTGTATTATAAAATTAATTAAATTAACATTAAGAATTTATCTAATGTTGATTTTAATTATTTTCTAGTCATGCGGTGGATTTACTTACGGCAGTTCCAACAGATTTCCTTCCTCTCCTCATTAAAGATTCCCTTGAAGATGAACATTTGGATTTCTCTTCAATCAACGCTATCATTTGTTTCCTTAAAGAAAGACTGGAAAATCCGGTAAGTTTAAATTAATCTTCAACTTTAAGTTAACTGTAATTATTGTAATGTAATTATTATAATTATTTAGTTAAATGGTGCAAATTCTCCTGAGGGTTTAATGCCAGTTTTCGTCCTTCTTGTCCGTTTGGCTCGGAGCAATCGCGATTGTCGTAAACATTTGAAATCGGTCATTCTGCCACCATTGAGGAAAAAAGACGTTGAGGAAATGTCCCAAGTTGGAGTGACTTTGAGGAATCGTTTAGTTTCTTTGTTCACAAGTCACTACGAATCGGTTGCGTATCTCTCCGTCTCTTTCGTCTTCATCCTCTGCAAGGAAAGATTCGGTCAGATGATTAAATATACGGGGTATGGAAATGCTGCCGGGCTTTTTGCCGACCGGGGACTTTTGTTTGGACAAAAAAACAAAAACGATGGGGTTTATTCCGATGCGTCCTCCGATTCAGATACAGAGGAATATAAGGAAATTGAGCACATGTAATTTAACATTATTAAAATCATAATTAATTATAAAAAATAAATTAAACTGTAATTTAATCAAACTTTAATAAGCAATAATTTGACTTATTTATTAATTAAACTCTAATTAATCTAATTGATTATTTGGTTATTTTGAAGGATCAACGATGTAACATGTCGAATCGAAGAACCGAAGCCGAATCCAATGGAAGGTTTAAGCGAAGAAGAAAAAGAATTTAAAGCGATGCAGCTTGTTGAAGTATTCGATCGTATGACCAAAGAACCGGGACTCATCCGACCAGCAACAATTGGACCGGATGGGAAACCATTGGAAATTGAACACGTTCTTCAACTCATTGACGGAATCAAACCACAAACAAGAGAAGATTCAGATTCAGATTAAATTAAACAAATTCTTTTATATCAAAATTAATGCGCAGTTTAGGTTGATTTATAATTTAACCTAGATTAACTTATTTGTAGACATTTTATATATTTATCCTTATTTAACTTAAATTAACCTTAATTGAGATTTATTTAATTGATTGTATTAATAACGATGTACTTTGAGTTTACTTTAAAAAGGGACTGAAAAACAATGCTTTGTATTTAACAATTATTTGGTACTTAAAACTAATGGAATAATAAAAAAAGGTTAATTGAATTATTTTTAAAATCATTTCATCTTCAGGCATAATTTGTTACATAAATGCCTTCATTGGAAAACTCGAAAACTCGAAACATCTTTCGTCTATTCAGTCTCCTCTTTGTTAAAAACAAAACATGCCTTAAAGCGTATTGCTATTGATGAAGAAGTTGTGACATTTTTAAAAGACGAAAATGGGAAAGCTGTCATTAAAAATCCTCTCGACAATGAATTTTGGTCAAGGGTTAATTGCTCATACGAAATGTTTCTTCCAATTTCAAAATGGATAAAAGTGTTGGAAAGTGATGATGCTGGTATAATAAGATATGAGCCAATTTTATTTGCTGAAATTAAGAAACACTTTGAAGAAATTGAAATTCTCGAATCTTACAAGAAATTGGTTCAGTTGAGTTGGTTCAAAATGAGAATTTTAGATTTTAGTAGAACTTCATTTTGATTAATTAAAACACTATATATCTCTCGTTAATTATAAATTATAATTAATAAAAAATGCTAAATTATTATTAAAGAAGACATTATTGATATGTAATGCGCATGTGATGATTCCCATTCTCATAGTTTTTCTTTCCCACCTTTGGCACATCTCTGCCCATAATTTATTTTAATGTATTTATATATTATATTAAATGGAACCACAATTCAAAGTTCGGAAAAGAATTAAAATAATACCTTTAGTAAATCTATATAAAATTAAATTAAATATATTAATTAAATTTTAGTAGTTGTTAATTACACAAAATTGGGTTATCTAATTAGATTAACTGTTAATTTAAACAATTGGCTCTGAATAAAACATTATTAAGCATAAGCATGCAATCTACTCTGTTATTAATTAACTATCAGTAATTATCAAATGACACACATATTTCATCATTCATATCTGAAATTTAATAAAGATCGGAATTAAAAGTTATTTAAAATGAAGTTCGTATTTATTAATTGCATCTTTATAAATATTTTAATAAATATCGTTCCAATTAATTCCTTAAATGTTAAATAAATGTGAAGTTCATTTTTTATTCAATTCTCATTTACTGTACTTTTAACACAATTAAAATTTTAACTGTGATTTTTTATATTTTAATATACTTGAAGTATTATGTCATAGAAGATAATGTTATTGATTAACAAATTCATGAATAAATCATTATTAAGTTGAGTTAAAGAAAGGACGTTAGTCGCTATAGGTATTCTATATTAGCATATTACTTAAGTTTATAAAGGGTAGATACTATTCGAATTTACATTATCCAACAAAAAATACCAAGCGTTCATTGTGAATTAGGTAATTGAGAAATTCAAATTTTGAAATGACGCTAAACTAACGAGGTGAACACCCATTTTGATTTTTGTTCGTGGAGTTACGTATTATTGAATAATGTCTGAAGCAGATAGAGAAACTATAAATTGTTTAATAGAACTAAAAATGAAAACATTGCTTGAAATGCATTATAATAAAATAACATGACAGTTTTCAGTTTCTCTCTCTATTTCCGATTACTCTATTCATATTTTAATGATTTTGATTTAGAAATCTCTATTGATTCCCTCCCAATTCATATTTAATGGATTCTCAATAGGTCCCACGTTAGCACTTTCTTCGTCAATTATTTCCTCCTTGCCATCTTCAAAATTCTCTTGTAAATTATGGCTCATTTTACTAATTAGGCTCAAAATTTTAAACAAATACTATGAAATCATAAATTAAATGTGACTTATCCATAATAAATTATTAAGAACTTTGTCGTCTTCTCTTCCACGTCTTCTTTATATTATATTTTTACTTTCAATCACATATAAATTACATTTCAATCATACCAAAAACATTTTTGAAAACCGTTAATTATTTTATAGTTTTAAAAAGCGTAATCTCATTAAGGTGGCAACAGACTTAATCTTAATTTAGACCCCTAATTGGAATGCTCGAGAAATCGAAGCTCAACTATCCTGCATTCCCTTAATTAGTAATTGAAAACCATTATTATTTTATTTCCTTAAGATTATGAAAACCGTTAGTATGGAATTCCATTGCAAACAGTTAGTAAAATCTTTTAACATCCTTTTCAATTTGCAAACAATCTTTTACCTATGAAGAAATGTTGGAATCCACCTTTTCCAAATAGTTTTTCTTTCTGTCCTTCCCTTTTTCTATTTGAGTCAGAAGTACTTGAGATTTTGTCACGAGCTCGGCGATCCGTCTAACTTTTCTCTATTTCTCAACCACTTCTTTCCTTTCTCAGCACTTCATTCAGCCTGCTCATCTAGGCTCTAGGTAAATCAAAATCAATCTCCTTGTCACGGCACCAAATATGTAGAGGTGGGTTTAAATGAAGTGAGAGAATGGATGGGTAAATGAAGTCAAGTTTTAGTAATAGATGTGCTTTATTGCATGTTAAAGAGAAAAGTTGGAAGAACGAGATCCTTGAGCTCGAAAGGCTAATTACATCAGTTTTTATAGGGTACCTCTCGCACACATTTACTTTCACCTCACTAATTCCTGGGGT
Source organism: Neelides folsomi (assembly GCA_034687125.1). Taxonomy (NCBI): domain Eukaryota; kingdom Metazoa; phylum Arthropoda; class Collembola; order Neelipleona; family Neelidae; genus Neelides; species Neelides folsomi. Next base: position 51,083 of record JAQGBZ010000411.1, read on the forward strand.
GCACATGCCCAAAGGCAACCAAACATCTCTTCAGTATTTTTAAAACTATGAAGCTTTAATTAGTATTAAAATCCATTACTTGATTTTTATTAAAATATAGCTTATTTTTCAAATATTTATGCCATAATATTTCAATTGTAAAAATCAAAATTCCAAATAGTAATAAATATAATGTAATTATTATAAAAATATATATTTTTTTGACGTCAAGACGCTTCAGGTTGTATTTAAATTAGGATTTTATTAAACTTTTAAATGTATTTATTTTATTATATTCCTTTCTGTTCCACTTTTTAAATTTCATATAATCTTCTTCATTCGTGGTCTCATATCCAATTTTGCCATTATAACCTTCTTCCCACATTTTATAAATTCCAGATTGAAATATACTTAAATAGGAATCATCATATTTAATAATCAAATTAGAATTTAAACCATATAATAAATGAGTTCTAGTTGAATGTCGTGTTTCAATATTTTCTTGTTTTACAATATAGTATTTATCGAGATAATTGTACTTGATAAAATTTTCAAATTTTGATACTTCATGAATATCATCTAAAATGTAAAACATATTTCCCAAACTAATATTTCCCTTATTTGTAACAACTGGTATTCTTAACTTTATAGATAAAGTTTCACTCAACCCTTCAAATGTTAAGTGAATTATTTGTTTTAAATTCTCGTTTAGTTTGTTTATTTTAGACGAGGAATTGTCTTTTGTTAAAAACTGGATAATAAAAGAAGAGAAAAATGTTTTAAAATAATTATCATAAAAATTCAAGTTTTGTCCATTTGATATCCTTTTATAAAATTC
>JAQGBZ010000412.1:0-51779 GCA_034687125.1 Neelides folsomi
TTGTCATGAGAGCATTTATAACTTGATAACAATAAATTAATGTAATGATTCATTTTTGAAAACCTTTAGAAACGCTCCAAATAAAATTCTTTTCCGAATCTTCTCCCTTTAGATTACTAATTCTCACATGTTTGTTTATGTTATTATTTTGAATTATCAGTTTGAACATTGTAATAAACTAAATTTTATTTATAGTTGTTTACATTATTCAAATTATAATCACATAAGTGTCAACCTTGTTTTTGAAATACTTCTTTGCAAGGTCGTTTGAACTCTTGGCCTCTTTCATGGAGCCATTTGTTGGACACTAAAATATGAAATAAAATTTTAAAATTAAAATCTAGCGCTTTATAAAGAATTTCTACAAAACTAGAAATTAATTTAATTACCCCATTTAGAACCAAGAAGTACAGGACAGGCTGCATGTTTCGTTCTAAAATCAACATCTCCATTTTCATGCATATTGTGCCAAAATAGTGCTGATCCTTTTGTTGGTCGAACCGCTATGTTCAAATTAGGGAAAACGGTTCCACCTCCAGCTTCAACATCGCTCATATAAAACATAAAAGTTGCTATTCGATTCCCTTCTTTAGGATTCAAATTACTTATCAAATGACCTCCCTAATAGGAAAACAAAATATTAACATTCAATAAATGATTAAAGCAGTTTATATGGACTTTAAAAAGATTAAGAGATCTTTACATATGAAAAATCATAATGCGGTTCGTAATGTCCTCCGATTCCATAATTGGCAACTTGGAGATCTTCCGCTGATTCCAAATCTAATTGAGTAAGAATTCCAATTCTTTCATTAATTTTTGCCATTTGAGGATTTTCGTCTTCTCTTATCCACGCAGTTTTGCCCACTCGCACGGTGGACGGTTTTGAGCTGCCAGTTAAATGGTTCGAGACTGTTGCTGTTTCAAACTGTTAAAGATATTTAATTTCTAATTAATTAATAAAGATAAAATTTTTAATCAGTGAATAATATATTTAATAGTCATATTTGTACACAAATAGTTGAAAACATAAAAAGGATAATGATAAACAATTAATCAAGTAAAAGCAGTGAACATTATAGTAGATTAAAGATAAAATTTTAAAGTTTTAGATTCAATTTCAATTTCTTGGTAAAATTATAAAATACTTTAGGTTGGGCCAGTTGTTTAATTAGTTCAATTTCTTTGTCATGAAGCACATCGTGGAAGAGATAAATTAAAGGCGATAAATTGACAATTTCTTCTTTTATCGGAGTAAGGAAAAGATATTTATTTCTTCGTGTGCTATAAGTGCATCTTAATTGTGGATCCACTAAAACCTTTGATTCTCCTCTACACAAAGCTTCGTATCTTGATTTGATTGAATAATGACCTTGCAATTTCCCATCTTCTGCCTAATAATAAATATTATTGTAATATTAGAATTTAGATTATAATAATTCTTACATTTGAAAATGATATAAAATATTGTCACTGTACTACTGTACTGATTATAATTAAAAGTTTATTTGGTATATTGGTATCATTATTCCTATTACTTGTACTAATACATCTCCGGATATTTCAATACTGATTTGATCCAATAATGAGTCGAATTCGATTCCGGTCGAGGAAGTAAAGAAGTCTTTAGCTAACTCGATAGTATTTTGTATTTGTTGAGCTCCATAAAGGAAGTCCGTGGCTTCAATTTTCATCTTTTTAATTTCGACAGTTTCACCCGTCTCCATCTCGGTCGAATTGTTTTTTCCATTGTTGAGAATAGTTAGAACTTGGTTCATCCAATCCACAGTATGGGGATAATCTTTAGAAATGAAACTTTGTTTTCCAAGTTCAAAGAATTCGCTGGCTGGAATATATTTATCATATTATTTATCATAATTTGCTTTAAACTCATACAAATGTGAATGTAACATTAATGTTGAAATAAGTAAATATACAAAATTGGAAAATTATGAACTCACCTTCAAGCTTTAAGGAACAACAATGAGCTCCAAGAAATCCCTCTACCATCCGAGAAACTTCGAACTTATACGTGTCTTGTAAACGATTAATAGCTAAAGCAGCCCCTTTGACATCCTCATCATTTGGAAATCCTTCGATATTTCGTAGCTCATTCACAGTTTGTATAAGGTCTATGAAAAACGAAAAGGTTCTAGATTTAATTAAGAAATTTGAATTTGTTTAAAATAAGAAGTTTCAATTATATAATTATAATTATAAATGTAAATATTTCACCTTCATAATTTCTAACTTGGCTTCCAGCAGACATCAGAAAAGTGTTCAAATCCTTTGCAAGTGTTTTCAGTACCACAAATGCATTGACTGGATTTTGTAATAGTTTTTCTTTATAGGAATATTTTTCTATGTTTTCGAACCTCTTTAGACTTAATTGAAGTTCTTGTATTATAAGTTCCTCATTTTTTACATATTCCCTAAGGGAGTTTCCTACGCGTAATTGAAGATGAAGCAAAGAGTCCAATTCCTCTTGAGAATTGAAAACATCACAATGGACAGTCTCAAGTATAAATATCACAAATAACAAAGAGGACAACGAGGAATGAAGTAAGGAATATTTTTTATTTATTGCTTTATTAGCATTTAGAAACTTTTTATATCTCTTGAAATATTTAAAAATTAAACAATTAAACATTTTAAATTAATTTCTCTCTTTCTGCAGCTTTGTTTTTAAATATAATCCTAATGTTTTTTTAATATAATTTTGTAAGGAATAACATCGTAATATCGTTATAAAATAAATAATGCAAAATCAATTTACCTATTTAGGTATAAAGAGTAAAATAATATTTTTTGTTTATTTATATGTACTGTACTTTTAAAGCTACAAACAACAAATATTATTATGTAGTTATTTTAAGTGAGTTCATCAACTAAAAGTTGAACTACGAATGACTGTCAAATTTCGTTGACTGAAGCGAAAGAAAAGTAACTGTGTTGAAGACGCGGAGCGTAAAGAGAATTCACATAAAAGAAACTCTGTGAATGTGTCTTTTTACAGGTTGCTTTAAACGATAGAACTTTAGCGGATTCTCACTTGATGCATTAAGGACAACTCGTGCGTTTTTGGCATCAAGAAAGGAAATTTATAGCTTATATGAAGTGACGAGGAAGTAAGGAACTCACACCATCACATGAGACTTGATCAAACTGTTGGCTCTGAATCTTCCCATTGTGCACTGTAGAACAAGAGAGGAATGAGCATTCAAGATTAATCAATTATTGAGAATACCTAACTGTATTTTCCCAACCATATACCTAAATTCTTACAATCAGTAAATGTATAAAGAAATGTCGATAACGAAATTTAATGAGAGATGCCAATAATTGAATTGATTAAAATTATTGAAGACCTTTTTATACTTTATTATTAATATAAATATGTATTTGATTAGATATTTTGCTTGTAAAATTATGTTTTGTAAGTGACAATATGATAAATAAAATACATAATAAATATAATCATGGCTAGATTTATTCTTTAATGCATGGTCTTTTGAATTCTTGGCCCCTCTCGTGAATCCATTTATTTGAAACTGTAATTAAAAGGTATATTCTATAATATGAAAAATAGAATATAGTATAGAAAAATATAGTACCGCATAATTTAATTATATTAATCTTAACAAGAATCGTAATATCATAAGATAAAACTATGTGATTATTTAAATGCATTGAAAACTTCTTACCCCATTTAGAACCAAGAAGAACAGGACAAGCAGCGTGTTCCGTTCGAAAGTCAACATCTCCACTCTCCAGCAAATTGTACCATAATATTGCTGCTCCTTTAATTGGCTCCACGACTAAATTTAATTGTGGAAAAACGGTTCCTCCGCCAGCTTCAACTTCGCTCATATAAAACATAAATGTTGCTATTCGATTGCCTTGTTCAGGATCAATTAAAATATCTCCCTAAAATTATAATAATTAAGTAATGACTTCCACATTATTTCACAAATATTATAGGTTTGTTTCACTCTACTTACATGCGTAAAATCATAATGCGGCTCATAATGTCCACCAATTCCATAATTAGCAACTTGAAAGTCTTCTGCTGATTTTAAATCTAATTGAGAAACGATTTGGATCCTCTCAGTAATTTTTTTAATTAAAGGATGATCCGCTTCATCAAACCATGAAACTTTGCTAGTTCGATCCTTTGACTCTTCCAAGTCACCAGTCAAATAGCTAATTACTGTCCCTGTTTCAAGCTATGTACCAAAATATCGTTTAAATATTAATAAATGACATGTTTTGAATATTAATTATAAGTATTAATTATAAGTAGGATAGAAATAAAAATAATAAGTTGATTGTTTTACATTAGGCCGGGAGAGTTCCTTTATTATTTCAATTTCCCCATCAAAAATCACATCATGGAAAAGATAAATTTTGGGTGATATATTGATAATTTCTTCTTTGATTGGGCCAATTAATAGATATGTACTATTTCGACTGCTATATGAACATTTTAATTGAGGATTTGCCAAATTTTTAATTTCCCCTCTGCATAGACTCTTGTATTTTGATTGTGGCACTTCATCTAATTTCATATCAAAATATGCCGAATTATCAAATTGTTCGTGAATTGGTGTCAAATTAGAATTTTCATTGAATTCATTCTTTTTTTGAATTCTCTGAACATTATTCAGAATCTTGATGGTTTCAGCTTTCATCTCATTATTTGCAGTATTTGGTTTGTCTTTGTTAAGAAGATTCAAAACTTGGTTCATCCAATCCACAGTGTGCGGATAATCTTGTGAAATGAAGCTCTGCTTTCCAAGTTCAAAGAAATCACTAGCTGCAAAATGAATGATAAAATTCTAAATCTGTATTTTTCATACAAACACTACTTACTTATTGTTAGATTATACAGGGTGGGCCATAAGTTGCTTTCATTTTTATACGATCTGTTTATTTAAAAAAGAAAGTAACTTATGGCCCACCCTGTACATAACAGTATAAATATTGATTATCTTTTCATTATGATTATTAGATAATATTTTTTTCCAACTTTTACTTATTTACCTTGTAGCTTGAATGAGCAACAATGACTTCCAAGAAATCCGTCGACCATTTGTGAAACATTGAATTTGTATGTGTCTTGCAAACGATTAATTGCCAAAGCTGCTCCTTTAACATCTTCTTCATCGGGAAATCCTTCCACGTTCCGAATGTCATTTACACTTAATATAAGTTCTAACAAAATCAAAATAATTATCTTTAGCATTTCATTTAAAATGTAATGATAATATATTTATGTATAGTCTAATATTATGTAAATTCACCTTTATAATTTTTCTTTGTTTCTTCAGCAGATTTCAAAAACGTGTTCAAATCTTTTGCAAGAGTTTTTAATACCACAAATGCATTGACAGGATTATGTAAAAGTTTTTCTTTATAAGAATTCTCAATGTTTTCGAATCTCTTTTGACCCAATATGAGTTCTTGAATTTTGAATTCTTCATTTTTCACATATTCTTTGAGAGTGTCTCTTACGCGCAATTGAATTTGAATCAAAGAATCCAACTCTTCTTGAGAAAGATAAATTCCACAATTCACAATTTTAAAAATGAATATCACAAAGAACAAAAAACACAATGAGGATCGAATTATGGAGTAACGTTTTCTGATTTTTTTATTAAAATTATTCATTTTTTAAGTACTAGAAATATTTACACCTTTATTTATTTTTAAAATTTTTATTTGTGATTTCAAAATAATATTTATAGAGGAATGCATATAAGTAAAATATTGTATAAAATAAATAACGGTTTTGTTTTTTGTATTTAAAATATGCCAATTTTTTAATAATTTTCTCTTTTACAAATGTATGTATATATTAGAGTATTTTAACGTAAATAGAGATATTACAATCAAGTCAAGGCTTGAAATTAAATTGACTTTCAAATATCATTTCCTCAAATGGTGAATAAACCTAACGGGTTCGAAGATGCGGAGCCCAGAGAAAAGAATCGTCTCGAATGAAAGAAACTCAATGTTTTTTGTTTCGAAAAATTGGAGCATCTTTGTGGGCTTCTCACTTGGATCCTTGGATCATTAAGGTCGACTATGGTCGATTATTGTGGTTACCGGTCACATTAGAATAGGTCTATTATAAGTTATATTATATGTAGTGGGCTATAAAGAAAAGATTCGAGGAATGAATGAAAAGATTGTTTCATATCGAGAAAGAAGTAAAGATGAGAGTGAGAGTAATGTGAAGATAAGGTGCAATACAATTTATCAATAGGTACATTTCACCCTGTATACTCCACTACAGTAAGTATTCTCCATATGTGTAATAAGTATTTATGAATATGATATTTTATATGAAAAAATATATTTAAATTACGTCCATTTAAAATTAAAAATGTCCGAATGAATGCTTATTAAATTAAGAAAATACATATTATTTATGATTAGTTTTTATTTTATTGGTGGTTTTATGCATGGTCTTAGGAATTCTTGACCCCTCTCATGAATCCATTTGTTTGAGACTGAAAATAATTAAAAAAAATAATTAAATTCATAAATAAAATATATTTAATAAGTTTGAACCAACAATGAACCTCTATTGACTATAAATGTGCTTACCTATCTGTATAGGTATCAAACCTCTGCAAAAAGTGAGCTTTTCGCTTACTTTTAGTCGTTAATCACAGTTCAGTTCAGTACATTATAATTTATAAAAGATTAGAGTAAGTGAACTGAGCTGAACTGAACGAGAATGGCATGCCGAGCATAGTGATCTGAACTGAACTGACATTGAGCGTTGGAGGAAAAATAGTGAACTGATTGTAAGCTAATCGCTGATGTAATCAGTTTAGAATATTGAATAATACAACAGTTTGATAAATATAATGTAGGTATTACAATGGGAACTTTTCGCTCCCTTGCCATTCGCTTATTGTTAGCGCATTGTAATAAAAAAAAGTACCGACAGTGAGCTGAACTGAGCGAAGGTGTTATAGTTTATGGTAAACAAAGTAAACTGTGCTGACAAAGGAAAATAATTTCGCTCGTTCAGAACTATGCAGAGGTTTGATAGGTATTAATAATAAAAAATAAATCATTCAATTTATCATGTTAGAAGCCGATTTGTGTAATTTTAGTATGTAGAATTATTTTAATTTATTTAAATAAATTACCCCATTTTGAACCAAGAAGTACTGGACAAGCAGCATGGCGTGTTCTTAAATCTACATCTCCGTTATCCAACAGATTGTGCCAAAATATAGCTGATCCTTTAGAAGGTAGAACAGCTAAATTCAAATAGGGAAAAACGGTTCCTCCGCCTGCTTCAACATCGCTCATATAAAACATAAAAGTTGCTATTCGATTTCCTTCTTCTTGATTTATATTACCTAACAAAAGACCTCCCTAAAAACCAATTACGACTTTAAATGACTTTCAATTAATAAAGTAAAATAAGTTAAATAAAGTGCCAATCGGTTCTAGTGATATTTTATGAATATTTACATGTGAAAAATCATAATGAGGTTCATAATGTCCACCAATTCCATAATTGGCAACTTGAAGTTCTTCTGCAAATTTGAGATCTAATTGAGAAATAATTGCTATTCTCTTATCGATTTTCTCAATTAAAGGTTCATCTTCTTTTTCAAGCCAAGCAATTTTGGTTGATCGATCTTTTGATGCTTCAATTATACCCGTAAAATAATTAGTCACAGTCGCTGTTTCAAACTAAGGGTTTTAAATCATTATTGCTACATATTAGTAATTCTTTGAATATAGATTTTAATGATATTTTAATTAAAATTATAAATTACATTGTACTGAGCGAGTTCCTTAAGAACTTTAATTTCATTTTCATAGAGCACGTCGTGAAATAAAAGAATTAAAGGTGATAGATTTAGAATTTCTTCTTTAATTGGACCAAGTATAAAATATTTACTATTTCGACTGCTAAACGAACATTTTAATTTCGAGTTAGCTGAAATCTTGATAACTTCTTCTCTGCATAGAGCTTCGTATTTCTTTTTTACTAAAATGTAATCTTGCCAAGTTTCATTTTCTTTTATATTCACATTTAACCAAGTATAATTTGAAACATCATCGATCGAAGTTAAATTGAAATTTTCATCAATTTTGGTTATGCTTTGAATTTGTCGAACTTCCTTTATAATTTCGTTGGCTTCAAGTTTCATTGCATTTGCTCCAATTTCATATGAATCGTCTTTGTTTAGAAGAATCAACGCTTGGTTCATCCAATCCATCGTGTGCAAATAATCTTCTGAAATGAAGCTTTGCTTCCCAAGTTCAAAGAAGTCACTCGCTATACAAATATCAATATTACGTCTAGGTACTAATATCTATTTAAAATTTTTGCTGGGATTAACTAAAACAGAATAAAATTAGTCTACAGATATTGCCAATATTACCTGTATTTATCTAGTACTACTAAATATTTATATTTACCTTGAAGTTTTATGGAACAACAATAAGTTCCAAGAAATCCTTCCCCCATTTGAGAAGCATCGAATTTGTATATTTCTTGTAAACGATTGATTGCCAAAGCCGCCCCTTTAACATCTTTTTCATCCGGAAATACATCAACATTCCGGATGTCATTTACGACTGACAAAAGTTCTGGTAAAATTCCAAATATTGTATTAATTATCACTAACTATTTTTCAAATTTTTTATGCCCTAACTAAAATTAACAACTTTATTTTTTAAATGTAATAAATAATACAGATTGCATACGATTAAAATTTTTCATTTGCTCTTCAGCTGTATCCAAAAGAAAATCCAAGTCCTTTGCCAATGTTTTAACAACAATAAATGCATTCACTGGGTTTTGCAAAAATTTTCCATTGTTCGAGTTTGAATTTCCAATGTTTTCAAACCTTTTTTGGGTTAATTTAAGTTCTTCAATTCTAAGTTCTTCCGCTTTCACATAATTCCTAATAAGTTTTTGGAGTTGAAGCTGAATGTGAAACAAAGAGTCCAATTCTTCTTGGGAGTTAAAAACATCACCAATCACTATTTGAAATAATAAAACCACAAATGAGAATAAAATCAATGACTTTTGATAAACCATTTCGTATAACAAATATTTTAATTTATTAAAAATCGGGGATGACAATATCAATAATATTATTAATTATTTATTAAAAATATTTATATAATCTTAAATCTATTTTTATTTGAGTCTTTTAACGTTAACGTCTCAGCTAAGAATAACTATTAATATATTATTTTATTCAATTGTTGTACAGAAGAATCACACTTATCGTTAACGGATTAGTTGAAGTGACGTATTTTGATGTTTCTTCCTCTTTGTAGAAATTCTCATATAAAAGAATCAATTTGTCCCATCCCAACGGTTGCATAAGAATAAGATACTTTTTAACGGATTTTGGTGTGTTAAAGCATTAAGTCTACCTTCTTAATGTCGGTTGTAGAGTTTGATACCAAGTATATGTATTAAGTATAGACAGAAAACACCAGGATTCAGCGAACTGTGAAGATTTTATCACAAAATTCCATCAATTGCAATTGCAAGTGCAGAGTCTTCTCGATCCTCTCACAGTCTCACATTATGTATATCTAGAGTAATACACATATGAAATTACTAGTTATAATAGTTATAGCATATACTTACATCTCTGATTCATTCATCTATGGATTCATCTATAATACCCAATATATAATATTGATATTTTAGATTGTCAATTTTAAGGACTATTGAAAATACGACAAAAACGGTAGAATTACCCATTAAACAGCCCAATAATATCGTAGCGTACTTTTTTATTTTCTCAGGAACTCAGGGCTCAAATGAACTTGAAAATTTTCAAATATTTAATGTTCCTGTGATTTTGATGATTTTGATCATGTATAGATCATTACACAGGTAAAGATATTTCAGCTTATGTTAATATAAGTTGAAAATGATCTTTTAGCCTCATACCATCGCATATTGGTATATTGCAAATATACCTAGATTTTCTTGTAATAACAATATTTGGTATGATAAAATGATAAAATGAGTTTTAATTCTTATTTTTTGAATATAAAGAAATTGTAATTATGATTTATTAAAGGGTATAAATTTTCAAATTTTTTTATCAGGTAATTTCTTTAAAAAATAATTCATGGAACCTCGAGATTTTTATGAGAGGAAAAACGCGGAGGTTGAGGAGGAACTTTAATTAATCTCCAGGTGGTTTTATTTTGATCGAGATAATTAAGGGAAGTAATAGGACAAGATTTGGATATAAGATATAGAACAAATAGCCTCAACTTCATATTTTCCAAGGATGAGCGAGGAAACATAACAAATGTTCAGGATATTCTTTTTCCTCTTTGCCAATTGCGAATTTTCTCAAATTTAATAACCAAGTATCTCACTCATCCTATTCCTCTCAACATCCAATGAGTCGTCTGAGACCCGTGAAATTCCATGTGCTGACCAAACTCACGATGATCATGAGCCGAGACGAGGAAAACTCGTTTTGGCAAAAGACCGTAAATACACATGTCTTCATATTAAACACGTATAGCTACTTCAAAAGTCAAAACCTGGATGAAGCACATAATATAATATTACTATTACTTATCTCCCTACTTTAAACATGAATATGCAGGTGCAATTAGTGAGTAAAGTTAAGGCATGTCCGAAGGATATAATAAAACATAAAATATGAAATGAATCAAAGCTTATGGCAAGTTAGCTGGAATTGAATGGTCAAGTACCAAATGGTTTCATATTAACTAATATAAGATATATTGGTATATGCTATTGTATATGGAAAGATGTGGATGTGAGTAATTAAACAGAGTTCCGACTGGAGATATAAAATAAAGGCTATAAAGGTATTGTAGTAGTTGAATGGGAATATTTAGCAAAGATCCTCTCCTTCCTCGGACTTACTCTCAATGATGGAGTTCTTGAAGTGGGTGTTGTTCCTCTTCTCGCCCCAACTCGTCCAGGCCTGGGTGGAATTCAAACCTCCGAACGCGACAATTTTAGAAATCAATAGAGAAACGGCCCAAGTGATTAAAACAATTCAATCACCGCCAAACTCGGATATTGTTTTGGGAGAAGAATTTGATTTCAAGAATGGAATTCGGCTCGAATGTGTCGCTCCTTACCCAATCCAATGGGTATACGTTGGAGACGGAGTAAGTCAATATTCATAATTATTTTTTTCTAATATTTTTTGAATTAAACATGACATCATTATCATTATTTTAGCAGAATAGTACATGTAGATAAAATACCGTAAAAGAAATATGTAATACATAAGCTCATTAAACGTAACATTCTTTTTAAATAAAGAGACCAGAATTTTCATCAAACACAAGCACAAAATGGGTAAAAAGTGAAAATGAAACAAATCGACTGGATTTCATTGCAATCACTTCAATTGGAGCTCAAAGAGGTTTAATGGAACAGGACACGGGGAGTTATATTTGCAAAAGCATTCAAAATCCGAATGTGTCTCTCAACTATTATTTCTTCATTTCTGGTTGGTTGTTTGTAAAATTTAAATATTAGATTAAATACATACAGCTTGAACTACAAATAATTGTAAATATTGATACTACCAATATTATGTAATAATAATTCAAAAAATCATCCCAAAACAATAAAAATTTTAAATTTTAACTTCTTTTAAATGACCACTTTTCCAAGGTCCTGATCTTTTTACATCTCCTGGTGGTGACAACATAACATTGAGAGATTATGAGTCTTATTTAAGAATCCCTTGTGGCGTTTCTCATCCAAATGTCACTGTCTCTCTCCAAAAATCCGTCAATGTAAATTAAATTTTAATCATAATTACAGATAAATCCTTTGTTAATTATGAACAATTTATTGCATAAATAATAAATAATTTATGAGATTTTAGGGTTTGATGAACTGCCCGATCAACGACTCAATTAGCTACAATCCCAAAATGGGATTCATCCTTAAATCCTCTCAACTTTACGAGCCCAGTGGAACTTATTTATGCATTGGTAGCTGGAATCGAACCACCTTTAGAATCGTTGAATACAACGTCATCTCCAAAAGACAAGAGAGCGTGACCTCATCCTCAAATATAAATCCTGACCGTAAGAATAAAATATCATTCTGTATGTACATCATTAATTTCATTAAGATTTCATAAAAATGATACCCAATTATTATTTTGTTTTATAGAACCAAATGATGGGCAAAAACCATGCAACATTCGCTGTGGGACAAACGCCGAGTGTTTTATCCATCCAAGAACCAAAGAGCCAAGTTGCAGGTGCATAAAAAACCATACTGGAAATCCCTTTGATAAATGTTACAAAAAACAAGGTATGTATAGTAATTACAATTACGGTCATATTATTATGTTAAACATTTAACAAGAGAAGATTAAATATGTGAAAGAAACGAGCTTTATGACATTGAACCTGTCATGTATTTTTTCCAATTCATCCTCCAATCCTAATTAAGGCATTATCAATGTAAATGGATTTTTTTATCGTAAAAGAGGAGTCCAGTACAACGACTCCAATTTTAATCCCAACTCCCACGAGCGAAACCAATGAAGTGAGTGGCCGAAGATGCGAACAAAGCTCAGACTGCCAATCTTCCCAGAGATGTGAGGAAAAGATATGCCGTGACATATGTCCAAAGTCATGTGGAAGGAACGCCGTTTGTGAGGTGAAATGATTATTGCAAATTGCAAATGACTTTATAAGGATGAATAAAAAATAAATATTTCTAGTACTCGGATCATTCTCCAATCTGCACGTGTCGCGAGGGTTCGAAAGGTGATCCCTACACGGAGTGCCAATTGAGATCAGAAGAATGTGCTGTCAATTACTGTGGTCCGCATTCAATCTGTCGGGATGTGAACAAAATCATTAGTTGTGTTTGCAAACCGCGGGCCTCGGGCTCTCCGCCCAACTGCCGCCCGGAATGCCAACTTGACAGGGACTGCCCAAAGAGCTACACATGTCAAGATAACACTTGTAAAGACCCATGTTCTACATTCAAATGCGGAGAAAACTCCTTGTGTCACGGAGTGAACAAAAAACCGGCATGTTCTTGTCTGGCTGATTATCATGGGGATCCGTATACAAAATGCAGTCGAGTGAAAAACCTCGTGGGGGTGGACAGATCATGTAGGAGATTCAAGCAGAGTCCTTGTGGATTAAATGCAAGATGCATTTCGCCATTTGGTCCGGGAGGCAGAGTTGAATGCGAATGTTCTGAAGGATTTTTAGGGGATCCGGAAAAGGCTTGTTATCCCTATGAGTCCGAACCCAATTGTTCACATCATGCCAATTGTCCCCATCATCAGATTTGCTTGTTTGATAAGGGAAAATGCTTTGATCCGTGTCTATTAAAGGAAACTTGCGGTTCCAGATTTCACTGCGTGGTTCAAAAGGCGACTCCCTATTGTCTAAATAGAACTCATGGTAAGAATATAAAATTCCATATTATAAAAGATACAGGTTGATACATAAAATGAAGATACTCTTATATGAAGATCTTCATTTTTTACCATTAAAAATTATAGGTAATTAATAATCAGTATATCTTATCAGTATATATAATTATTATGGGCATGATTATGATTTTACGAATTTACGATATTAAATACAGTGGTTTTTGATAGATTTATGAGTTTGTGATTATTTAGTAATTAAATCATTTGTTGTTAGAATGGGTTGGGGTTCTTCGAGCCAAAGAAGGACCATGTGGGCCGAATGCAGAGCTGAGGGAGATTGACGGATATGAGGAGTGTCGGTGTTTGGTTGGATACATTGGATCCCCATCTTCAACACAAGGTTGTATTTCCCATAGGGAATATACCAACTCTTGCTCTTCGGACGAAGATTGTTCCCTTAAGGAGTCCTGCTTTGGGCGAAAGTGCGAAGATCCTTGCAATTTTTATCAATGCGCATCTCCTCACCTCCAGTGCAAAACTTACAATCATAAGCCCAAATGTGTTCGCATTCAATATGTGTACGAATACACTCCTGCTTTTGGGAGAACCGGGGGGGATCGGGCGATTGACATCTTTGGATCTACAATTCCGAATCCTAATGACTGTAAAAATTAACTTTTTAATTTATCACTTATTTATACCCTTATACGGCAATTATTTTAATTTAAGATTAATGTACTATTTAATGATTTTGGAGATTTTATAAGATTGTTTTTTATTTAATATTTTTTTGCAGATTCTGGGAATTTCGGAATGAGAGAGAAAGCAATGTGCAATTTGAAGTGTGGAGAAAATGCACATTGTTTGGAATCAAATGGGAAAGAGTATTGTAATTGTATTCGTAATTCCAAGGGAGATCCTTATGTTAAATGTCGCTTTGAATGTAAAATAAGCTTTGACTGCCCAGTGAACACTTTCTGTGATTCTTTAACAAGTACTTGCGATGACCCTTGTAAGATCAGGAGCCTTTGTGGACTCGGGGCTCAATGTGTATTTGATGGAATTCTCAATTGCTCTTGTCCGGATGGGACTAAAGGAAATCCATATATTCGCTGTGAAAAAGAAATTATTAAAAGTAAATAATTAAGAATGATTTAAGTTTGATTACAATAATTTTGTAATTTAAGTATATTACATACAAGTACTTTTAGTTGCATGCATGTTTAAAATTTAAATTGTAAATTTTCTTTCTCTGTAAAAAATGCTTGTTATTGTTAAATGATAATAAAATAAACTTTATTGATTATTTGATGGTTATGTTATTTTTCTTATTGGTTATTTAGTAGCTATTCTTGGTACATAGTTTTAGAGTAAACGCTGCTTACTTAATTTGGCTTACATGTTTATGTTTATTTCCGTTATTAACTAAAAGCTTTATATTTAGTTTTCATATTTGAAATATTGCAGCATATGATACCAGAATTAAAAATATGACATGTGAAGGAGATGAAGATTGTCCTATGAATAAAGCATGCTTTTTGTACGGGAGTGAACCGAATATTTGCAGAAGCCCGTGCGATTATCTCAAATGTGGAAGATTCGCAAAATGTCTGTAAATCTTATATAATTATCTATTTTAATATATATGCGATAAACTATTATAAATTATTCATTATACCTATAACTATAACCTTTAACTAAACTAAAACCTTTCATTATCCTTTAGGCAGAGTTAGCAACCATAAGTCTCAATGTTTCTGTCCTGAAGGTATAATACCAATACCTATTTATAATTAACTTTTTTCTTAGTTTTTCATACAGAACATAATATATTGTATATTTAGTGATAATATTACGATTTAAATTCAATTCAATATTTATTAAGGATTCACCGGAGATCCCTTCAATACGTGCCATAAAGCGGTCGGAGGTTTTTAAAAATTTATCATCTTAATACATACGTGTTTGCAAAATAGAATTACTTATCCATCCCAATTAAAAATTCCTTTATTTTACAATAAGGTGGTGGAACTCCACTTCATAGGAAACCCTGCGAAGATGATGGAACTTGTGGGTTAAATGCAAAATGCATCATTGAAGATGATTTGAGCAAATCATTCTGCATCTGTGAAGATCAACTCGTTGGGGATCCTTATACAGAATGTGGAGTAGCAATCAACTGCAAAAACAATGACCAATGTCCTATTAATACGCAATGTAATAATGGCACATGTATCGACCCTTGTTCAATCATTGGAAGTTGTGGTAATTATCTATTAAATTGTAATATAGTTAGAATTGAATTAATTTAAGAAATTTTAATTTTCTCTTGTTGAGTTGAGCATTATAAATTGGAGTGATATAAAATGAATCTTGATTTGAAAAATATTCAATAATTGTTTTAAAGGAGTAAATCAAGAATGCCGCGTGGAAGAACGAAATCCTGTATGTGTTTGCCGACAGGATTATTTATGGAAGCTTGGAAGTTGCTATCCGAAAATGCCGTTTGTGGAATATCTCTCTTTACCGCCTAGCAAATACTTTTATCCCAAAGATTTCGAATTGGAATGAATTAAGATGAGAATCTGAAAACACTTGTTTTTTTATAAATAATAATACTAACCAATTGGGGAATGTTCCTTTAATTCAATTGTTAATAAAACAATTTGATTAATTACATCTTAATTCAAAATTGTTTTATTGCTGAAAGTGAGCTTATTCAATAAATGCATGTATTGTGTGCTTAGTCTACAATTTACAGCAGAGGTAAATTATTATTTGTACTCTTATAATTCATAAATATTAAAATTTCCGAGCTTGAAATAATATTGCGTTTTTTTAGAAATTGACAATTTTATTTAGAACTTCACATAGGTGAAATGTAAAATACAAGTTGAGCGTGAATATTTTAAATTTTTAATCCATTCTTGTTCTCAGATTCTTAATTGTCACCTTATCCTTTTCACTAAAAACAACAAAAGAAAGTTAGATCATAATATAATAATGGTAATTTCATAAATGATGAAGCATTTTAATTATTTACTTATTATAATATATTAATTTCTCTTACATCATGTAAACTTTTGCTCCCCATCCAGAAATGGCATCTCTGTCACAAGCGTTAACAAGGGACTGGGAAATAGTCTCGAAGAGATCATCTGGAGAGAGATTTGGCTCCCAAAGTGACTCGCACATTCCGTAAAGTTGTTCTTCGCAGGTTCCGGCTACCACAAAGTCCTCTGGCTCATTAGGACATCCAATCAAGTCAAATACTGTCACAAATGGCTCATTTGTCTTTGGGTCAAGACCTGCAATAATAGGCTCCACGAAATATGGCCCAAACCTGTGAATAAATAAACAGGCTATTAAAATTCAATCAAATAAAAGTATCACTATTATGTATTAATAGTTAATTTAAATAAATTATTTTAATACCGATGCTCGTAAAGGAAGTTTGAGACCATTGAGGCAAAGACGGGCGTAGTAACTTTTCTGTTCTCTCTCAATTCGTACATGTTGGTTCGAAATTTAAGTCGCTGCTGGACGGTTTGGATGTCTGTGGCGAGTCCGGGAAGTCCCATGTAAATCCTTGGACCAACTTCAAAGACCTTGTCAGAGTCGAAGCCAATTGTTTGAAGTTGAACTCCAAATCGGAGGTCAGTGGCAATTGCCACACATTCTCGTCCTTTCATGGCCACGACGGCCCCTCCGTTATACGACATGATCGACTACATTATAAAATGAAAAAATTAAATAAAATTAAAATTGAATTTGCTCATATTTAATTTCCCAAAAATAGTATACAGCTTTTATTAATTTAATGACGGTAGACTTACCATGTTGAAACAAGTGTTTTATAGAAAATTGAAGTAATTTAGTAAAACGAAGAGTTATATCAAAAGAATTAAACGAATTCTTTTATTTTTTAGCCGGACCACGAAGCGGCACAGAAATTCGCACAGAAAAGAATGACAAGTTAAAAATCAAAATTGCAATTGGAGAATCCTCTCTGCGTATCGCCATCTAGCTCCCAAGAACCCAACGAAAGAGTCAAGTCAAATAAAAACGGAACTTGTTTTTCTGCAATATTTTTTTATATTCGTCATCATAAATAATATGACTTATTTGACATTTCAATTCTTTCATAATTATCCCCCTCACCAAAAATAAGTCGAGAATTAAACAAAATGTGCGAATATCGTTTTGAGAAACTTGAGAGAGATCTCCTACTTCTTCAAGAGAAGTATAAAGAAGAAATAAAGTGGAGAAGTTTTCTTGAAGAATGGATTATGCAGACATTTGGTAATTTATAATTAATTTTTATCAACAATACTTAAATAATACTCTCGTTATATATTTAAGCATATAAGCAATATAATAAAAATATATTTATTTTGAACATTTTAGGGTATAATTTACGACAAGAGTTTCTTTCTCAACTTGAACATGATGAAGGAAATTTTGATGAGGAAGAAGGATTTTATAAAGATGACGCGATTGACGTCTTCATTAGTCCTGAAGTGAGCATTAAATCTGAGCCAGAAGAGGATGAAAACGATTTATTAGAAAAGGTCTTAACTCCGCATATCGACATTATTCAAGTTCCTGGACCTTCGTCTCTTTCTTCGTTGAATTCTCTCGAGAGAAAACGCAAACGTGTCAAAGAACAAAATATGGAGCTTACCTCTTTCTTAGATTCAAATTCACAAAGTATTGGAAATAAAGGTTAGTATTCAATATATTTCGATGCAACATTTCATTATATAATATTTTGAATTTTGATACGATTCAAATTAAACAACACATGATTATTTACTGATTAATATTTTTAATATAAATATAGGTCTGTTTATTTTCTTTATAAAAACAAATTGTTTTTATTATGTCAATTTATTATGTTCTATAACTTTATTATATTATTTTAGGTTCAAGCTCAAACGATGAATCATACGAAGATGAATTTATATTATCAGATGACTCGGCGGTTCCTAAAGAGTTGAAGATCACAAAAGTTCGAAGCCAAAGACTGCCAAACCTTCAAGTGCACCCGATCGTTGTTCCTTCTAATTTACGAAACTCAGGTGTACAGATGAAGACAATGCCGAAGCTTCAACCCTGTTTTCCACCCCCGTCAAATAGACAACTGCCCGAGAAAGAAGAAAAACGAAGAAAACGGAAGAACAGGACATTTGTTCGCCAAAGGGTTTTCAACAATATAACAGAAGCACAAGGAGCTGTTAAAGCAGCCTCGATATGGTCCATTACTTATACCAACGCGACAAAAGACGGTGTTAAAGTTTATTATAGGTATATTAACTTTAATTTAAAAATTCCATAAACATATCTATATTTTACCTAGTCATATATTTTCATATATACATTAATTAATTTATTTTATATTTTCGGTGTTCATGATTTCCAGCATTTCATTTTTTATTTATAATTGATTTTTTTCTAGATGTAATCAAGCAAAGCTGTGTCCAGCCGCAATATACCTTTTTTATAGAAATGATTCAGAAGTCGTGACAATGTTTGAATGCATCGACCCTCATTGCCACAGGCAATCGTCAGCAGTTCCTCCTCAGGCCAGCATCCCTACTCAACCCGTTTCTCCAAATACCAAACTCCTTGTGCGAAAATTATACGAAGAAGGATTTCAGTCACCAACGCAGATTCTCGATATTTTTCAGCGTCGCTCGTATCCTCCCATTTCAAGGAATCAGCTACTTAATTTACTAACTGCAATTCGACAAGAGAAATCATATTTCTCGGAGAAAAGGTTATTTAACTCCTAATGTTAATGTACAGAATTGTTGTATAATCAAATAGGTAATCATGCAGTTGAAAGCTAAACCAAAGTTTTGCCGTGATGGCTATCATGCAATTCGAGGGAATTATTGCAGGTGTAATATTTATTATTTATATTATGACTATAAATTGTCTGATTTTTGTCTTTTTGGTTTTATAACTTGTTTTAAATAATTAAGTGAATTATATATAGTGAATTATATAATTAATTATTATTAATAGGCATTTTTCGGTATAATTGTGCTTGTACGTGGTTTTGTTTAATATTCCTCAAATCAATATTTATAACAAACTGTATATTATAATTTGTTTAGTAGGTACTCGGAAAACGTTTAAAAATAAATATTTTAAATATAATTTTAAATCAAATACTACATTTATTTATAATAAGCTAAAACATTTTTATACTCGAGATCAATAAATCAAATTAAATAGGTTTGACGCTAATCCAAGGTTTTTCTTTGATAATAAAGGAGCATTAATTTCAATTCGTCCTTTTCATGCTTTCATTATAAAGCGAATGAGGTTGCTCATTGAATTTTATTTGAATTGAGAAAGAACGACACAATATGTTGCAATCATTGATAAAATCTTAAATAAAATAAGATATTAAAAGTATCAGTAACAGTAATCCTAATTTAGTTATTATCACATTAATGTAGTATAATTTTATTTTTTAATTTTTATTTTTAATTATTAATTTAAGGAATTGAACTAGGCATTTAAAAAATTCTTACTGAAGTAATAATGGTTCTGTCAATAATAATAAATCCTGAAGCATTAACATTTTGAACCTCATAATTGGATTTTTGAATGAAATGATCAATCTATGAATGATAAAATGATGATTTTAACCACAATATACGATACATATTTCATATAATAAAATAGTTAAATTAAAATATTATGAAAATGAATATTTTTAAGAAAGTTATTAAATTATTTCATAATAATAATATGTTATTTAACTAAAATATTTACCTTTTTAATTAAGCACATTGATTCCAACAAATCATATTTATTGATCTTTAGAGATGATAGGAAATTTCTTACCTATAAACAAGAAAAAATATTACATTATATATTAGGTACATGTACATGTAACGTATCATATACCATACAGTATAGTGTATATATGGATTATTTGTAATTTTATGTGAGTGTGACAGAGTTACATTTTTGGTTAATTTGGTTCCTCCGTCCGAAATGAAATAAATAATATAGAGATAAATTACCAGCAATGGGCTGTTGGTAGAAATTGAAATAATATATTCAAACTGTCGGATCTCATCAGTTTCAAACAATATTTGACCAAAGAAATATACTAAAATTAGAAGGTTATAAACCATAAGAATCAACAATGAAATTATTTTAATCCCGTAAATCCCATTAAATTCCTCTAAATTCAAACAACCAATTTCGTATTTATCTAGCAATTCAAGGAATTTATTCTTGGCTTGAAATCTCTCAATGCATTTTTCCTCAACTCCTCGTATTAAAAATTCCCATTGTTCATGGATGATTTTAAAATAATTGATGAAAACTTCAATCTTTAGTATAATGGTCAAAGGTAAAAAAGCAAGTGCCAAATTTGGGAACGTCAGCACGATAACAGGGAAAAACCAAAGTTTAATCCCAAGATAATAAATGACAGGGAATGAAGAAATTGAGATGTAAGTTAAGCCAATTAGGGAAGTTAAATTAAATATTCGTTTTGTTCTTTTTTCAAGATTGACCATGTGTTCACTTTTGTCCAATTCGTAACAATTTCTCAATATTTGATCGTTAAATTCTTTCCAAAATTGGCAATACTTTTTTCTTGATAGCCAATTATCGAGGAAAATCACTGTATAAGCCAATTGATAGAGGATCCATTGAATTTGATATGCCCTGTAATCCGATTCCTTCATATCTTTCATTGCGAAAATATCCGACAAGTATGGACTCGTAAGTGCATAACTAAATACGACCACGTATGTAAAGATGAAAGCGAAAGCGAAAAAAACTGGCCAACTTAAATATTTAAATTCAATATTTAATTCTTTGTTAATATTGTATGGGAAAAGGCCATATAGTTTAAGAATGTAAAAATGCCATTTGAAATAATTATACAATGTTTTAGTATTTTTCTTTTTCATAAGTATTGGTTGAAAATTGAGTTTTAAATTTGTTTCAGTAGTTTGGTGCAGATTCAAAATGTTAATGGAATTCATTGGATTAAACTTTAAAAACCCATTAAAATTATTATTTATCTATAAGCACATTCACACCTTTTTTGAAAAAGAAATGGGAAGTGTACATTAATAGAAACTCATTAAGAAGAACAATAAAGAGCTCATCACTAATTAAATAATTGAATTGAATTATAAACACCAATAATTGATTCAATTCGTTGTTTTTCTATTTAACTTTAATAATTAAGTTAATTGTATTCATTGATTATAAAAACTTTAAACGGGTTTTTTGAAACATGGATACATTGTGCTATTGACATCAATTGATAAAATGAATGGAAAAACAATTTTTAGCATGTTTATTGTATTTATAAGTGTGTGCTTTATATTAGATTAATTTAAAAGTTTAAAAGTCTCTATATGTGAGTTATGTTAATATCACATATTATCGGATAGAAGATTTTGAATATTTCTATATATGCAGTATGAAGTAATTAGTTAATAAAAATGGCCGGCGATTAGGTTTCAGGATGTGGATATTGCATGAGCAATAAAGCCGCTGGAACCACTGCAGCTACCTATTGCATTCTAGCCGTAAGAAAATTAAAAATATTTTTATTGTATCAATACATATGGGATCCTACTATATCGATAATATAATATTGGGTAGGTATGATATGAACAATTAACACATGGTATAGTAATTATTTAGACAATTACTCTACAGATTTAAACTACAATGCTCCATAAAAGTAGGATAAATATACATACCTATTGCTGCATCTGAAATTATATTTTTTGATGCGAATCTTATACCCAAATAAAAGTTTTTAATTGAAATCTTTGAATTATCTTTAGGGTTTTCTCGCTTTGATGATTATCATTATTTTTTTCGTGATTCTTCCTGATCATAAAGATCGTCGAGACGACACTTGGTCCTTGTACAATTTAAATGAACGGGATCAAATGGAAAATAAGTATACTACATTATTTTGGTGTCTGCTCTCTTGTAAGTTTATTCCAATTGAAATTCATTTCACTGTTACTTATGCTTCTACTTATAAGATAAGTACTTATTAAAAAATTTCATTATAGGTTTTGGTCTTTCCTTGTTAACAATGGTAATTGGAGGAATATTCCTGTTAATTGCTTCTGCAAAGGTAATGCATTTACAATATAAAATTATCCTTTTATGTATCTATCTATTATTTAGTATATTAATTCAATTAGAGCTATGTATGAAACTCAATATGATCAATGATCAGCATACGAATTAATTAATTTAATATTTTTCATTCATTTTGAATAATCTTAAATTTAATATTTAGATGAACAATAAGTATAATTGGATGGCAGTGATTTTTATCATTTCCCAAGTTTACGGAATTTTGTTTGGCTGCTTATTTTGTCTTTGTGATGTTTATTTAACCTTCCTACATTAAAACAATTTATGCTCAAGAAGTTCTTCAATCAGGTCATGAACCCGACGAATTGCCAATTCCAATTCATGTACAAGAATTTGAACCCATTGCTGCTATGGAAATTCCAAATCAATTTGAACAAAATCCAGGCGTTCTCAATCCCGAGATAATCGATTTTGTTTTAGAAAATGAAGATGTCGAAATCAATGAAGCATTAGTTGTTCCAATAATTGGGGAAATCAATGGAAACATCACTCATTCTTCAGACGATTCTGAAGATGGAGCGCGGATAAGAGAAATTCAGTAGATGCTACAGATAAAATTGTAGATGAAATTCATGGGTCAATGTCCAGATGCTTGTGTTTTTTTGGAATACCATATCATTTCTCTATTTAGAATTTAACAA
Source organism: Neelides folsomi (assembly GCA_034687125.1). Lineage (NCBI taxonomy): Eukaryota > Metazoa > Arthropoda > Collembola > Neelipleona > Neelidae > Neelides > Neelides folsomi. The sequence goes on from JAQGBZ010000412.1 coordinate 23,231, forward strand.
TTATTTTTCCTAAATAAATATCTTTCATCTTTAGATATTTTTCGAGTACTGGGTATAATTAACTGAATCTGATTTAAACCCAATTAAAAATTTCTCCACTGCTAGTTTAAACGTAACAGTTAACTTTCAATTTCATCAACAGTTTAAAATTTGCATATTCCTTCTTGCACCTTTCTAATTCTCATGGCCCACCCCAGGTTATCTTTCGAGTAAGGGTATCTAATCTTTAAGTACAGGGCATCTTTCGAGTAACTACGGTATATACATATGTGTCTATATGTATTTATAAAGGAACTTTTTCATTGAATTTATTTTGGTCTTTATTTACCAATAACGCCAATATGATAAAATTACAAAAAATTAATAAACATTTAAGTAATTGCATAATAATCGGTTGGTATATTTGAGTTACGTTAAGAATGTGAAGTTTTTGTACGGTAAATTCTTATAAAAACGATTTTCACATAAAGTGAGGTAAAATGTAATTTAACTTCTTTGTTAACTTCTTCATTTCTTTGTTAACTTCTTCGTTTTTGCGTGTAATCAAGCAAAATTTTTTGTTATACCTACTTAACCTAACTATAGTTGTTGTATACGTACTAATACAATACAATATTTGCGAATATGCTCAAACATTGTTAATTTAATTATAATAACCTTTGTAAAAATACCAATATTTTTTTTACTTTAAACAGCTGAATATAATTAAAAGATTCTAATTATTTCTTTAAATTAATTGTCTAATTATCTATTATCTAAAATAAATCTCTCTACGTTAATGAAAATATAAAATATTTATAGTATTACTCTTCACCTTCACTCTTCAATATTTTATTGTTTATGGTTGTTTTTTGTCAAAAATAAGTTTTGTTTTAATTTCATACCTATTAATACAATGAATAGTTGTAAAATATTTGAACTGATTAATTCAAATGTATTACTGATTTACGCAATTAAAGAAAGTGTTAAATACTCATCCATACATTTTATATATTTTTTATTTCCATATTTTAATGCTCTTAAAACTCCAGAAAGCATATGAAGCTGAAAATATACTGATTTTGAGTAAAATCTATATTTATATTATTAATAATTATTAAGCCTCTGCGTAGATATCTATAGATTGAAAAAATCTAAAATGTTGCACATGAAACAGGTATGGGCGGAATGGGAATGCCAATGGGAATGTATAATCAGGTGCCAATGCAAGTTCCTCGTTCACCTCCTCCAACTCCTGCAAGCTCTCATGGAAGAAGCATTAATATGATCCAACCTCTGGATCCAGACCAAAAAGAGAAAGAGAGGAAAAAATGAACTTCAATCCAATGATACTTTTGTGAATGTAATAAAATATCAATCGGAATAATAAACATATACATATTCTGTAGTTGATATTAAAAACTATATTGTTTTTAGTTAGTATAACATTAATTTGCGAATGCTCGTTATAAGATAAATGATCATCTGTATGGAATCCTATGTGAGATGAACGGTCTGAAATTGAAGAGAAAGGATCAATGGGAAAGAAGTGTCTGCCCAATGGGAGTGATTTCATCTGGACTACCCGACCCTCCGCCAATCCAAACTTCCTCAACCTTTACGTACTTATCCGCACCCGGGTCTCACCCTCCCCTACAAACATGTTACGGGCTCAAATCAAAGATACTCTTGCAAATCTCACAAATCAATCTCTCCATGTCCAATTTCAAAAAACTCATAGTATTATGAATGAAAGCTTAAACTTATCTAGGTAGTATTAATTATGCATTTACCTGTTTTACCTGTAGAAAAATTCGATTATAGTCATTGGTAATAATTATATGGTTTAGATTGTAACTTGTTTTATAAAATTTTGAGGAAGAATTCTATAAAATGTCTAATATTTTATTATATTGAACATTTATAAATGCATACATAATAATAGATGTAACAATAAATGTAGCGTAGATGAAAAGAAATGATTTAATATGCATCTGTTATTGGATGTATTTATTGTTTTGCAGTATTGAATATTATTACTTTTTTGTCAAAAAGAGTAATTTTGTTGTAATTGTATAAGAGAATTCATTTAGATGTTAATACATTTAATAAGTTTATTTGAATGAGCAGATGAAACAAGAAAAAAGGCTCCTTTCTGCTCATAATGAATTCAGTTTTCCGGTTATTATAAAAATGAATGTCATTTATTCTTTCCCTTCAATGGGGCAACAATATTGGTTTCATTCGTCAAGAGTCAATTTGGGGAGCTGAGTGACTTTTGGGTTTGGCATCTGTGTGGGTCTGTGTATTGTGACGACAAATTAATATCCGTTTAGGCTCCAATTCCATCGGATTAACTTCACGCGCCCATTCTTTCCCTGCCCACCGAAGAACATTCCCCCTCGTGAATGAAAACAGAGGGGAAAATTAATAAAGAGGAATCAGACACGGAGATTTTCCCCTTCAACTCCTCCTCTTTTCCAAATGATCTTCTAAATCTTTTCCTTCTCATCATGCGCTCCATCCACATTCACTTTCTTCGGGACCTCCCAATTCCCAACCCTTATTGCCCCACCGTTGTTCAGCCAGGAAACTCCGAATCTCTTAAATGCTAAAATCTTATATAAATCCAAATTCTTCCATTTAATATCAATCCTTACACATTAATAGTTCTTTACAATAGTTTATGTTATTTAGTTAATATTGGTGCAATAGCCAATTGATCATAATCAAAGCACATAAAGGTTCAGTGTACGGTATTTATTTTGAAGAAAGGGAAAATAGGCAAGAAACAACGTGTGAGGATTATTAAATCGAATTAAAGAATGGTCAGAGTTTTAACGGGTTCTGAGTTAGTGAATGTTTAATCTTGTGGGTTGATGGCGGCGGGGTCTGGAGCCGCCATCATCAGTTCATCATCAGCAGGGAAAGGAGGAAACGAAGGTCAAAGTTCAAGCGGATTCTTCCCAAATTACGAGTTCGCGTATCATCATCATCTCCAAGCTCTTCAAATGGGACAATTTTACCCAGAGTTGCCCCATTCGACTAGGTCTGGAGGTCAAGGGGGGTCAAGTCACCATACTTTGTGGGAAACCACGCCAAGATTCACGCAAGAGTTAATTCCGCCACTTCCGCCACCAATTTCTGACATATGGCCGCCAACTAATGGAAGATCAAATGGAATCTCCCAAAGGTCTTTTATCATCTTTTAATATCGTTTAATTTAATTCTTTAATTCTTCTAAAATTCGGATTATAGCTCATGATTAATGGAATTGGATCAAGTAGCATTACAATTACCAAAATACAAAAAAGTGATATTCCTACAATGGTTTTAGATTTGGTTCAAATAAACCCTCATCTAAAAAACCAAGAAGGCGAGTAGCAACAATGGCACAACGTCGAGCCGCGAATATTCGAGAACGACGAAGAATGTTCAACCTCAATGAAGCTTTTGACAAACTTCGGAGAAAGGTAAAATTCTTTTTTCTCTAATTCTATACTTACATAATGTTAATTAAGTTAATTAACATAAAAGTTGTAGTTGAGTTGAAAAAGAATGAATGTCAAACAACTTAACGCTAATTGGCAATTTATGTATTATCAATCATTGAAGATTAGAATTAAAGATAAAGTTTATTTACCAGGTTCCAACATTCGCATATGAGAAGCGTTTATCCCGAATAGAAACTCTACGTCTGGCCATCACCTACATTTCCTTCATGTCTGACTTGATCTCTGGTGATGGGAAAGAGAGGAAAACTCCGCATTTGTCTCTCGGACATTCTCATTCTTACATGGGGAGTTCCAACGGAGTTGGTCAAGGTCAAGGAGGATCCGTCGACTGCCATCAAAATCAAAATATTCCGCCTCCAATGTCGCCGTTTACAACGCTTGGATCTCGCGTTTACTCACCGCAGATTCCTCCATATATCCCTACCAATTTACATCATTAATTAACAAGCTTTACAATTTCAGCCATAATAGGCGATATAATATAATTATGTTAATTAACCAAAATACATTTACTTTATTAGCTTGACATTTGACTTAAACAATTACACATTTTTAATAATTAATTATTATCATTGGGTAATTGTATTAATTAATATTGATAAAATATGCTAGTAAATAATTAAATTAATTAACTTAATCATTATGATTCATTTTTATTGAGTGCTAAATTGTACATTATTTTATATTTTTTAGTAAGTTCAATTTGCAATAAAAATCCGAAGTTGGACAATAAAATAGAAATTAGATTTGTAGTGCAAATATGAGATAAGTTGTGAGAATGGAAAAATAAACCAAAATGGTTGATGCTTCAATTGAATAAAAAATTCCGCATCTAAAGGCTATTGGAAAACAAATTGCCAACATTCTCTCTGCATCTTTAAACTTTCTTCCACAGTTCCCGTTGACCTCTTCATGGGTCACAACAACTTTTAGCCAATATTCCTTAAATTTTATCGAATCTTCTAAAACCATTCCCATTGTGGAGAGAATGAAAGTGAGACGAAATGTGGAGCTCATACATGAAAAGACATTAATGAGCAAAGGCGGACCATTCGCATTCTCAGAGTGGCGAATTACAGCATAAACAATTCCACAAATCTTCAAAAGATAAAAACCTTTGTGAAATAAAAATGGCCATGCAAAAACTCCATTGAATTCACCAACCAAATCATACAATTTTTCGTAATTTCTCACAGCAAATTCGAAACTTCGGTTTGAATTCTTCAAGAATTTCAAAGAGCTTTTAACACTAATAGCGAATAAAAAGCTGATGACTTCAAATTGCGTTTGAATTATAAGAATATTGAAAGTGAAGAATGTTTGAAGAACAAAGAAAAAGTTTTCAAGTCTCGCATTTCCGTTTATGTCCATAATTGAAGAAATGTAAACCGGGAGGTCTGCAGCTATTAACATTGTTAGAACTACGAAGGAAATTGAAATCAATAAATTGCAAATGATGAATAAAGAGATTAAGGTAAATGTTCGTTTGTGTCTTATAATTAAGTTATCTAATTGTTCATCATCTCTTAACATTTTTTCTGAAAGTAAAAAATATTTCATTTAAAGTTAACTAATTTCATCTAACATTTTAGATCAAATGATTTAGAAAAGAATTTTTATATTATAAATTACGTTTAAATGAATAATAAATGTCCAATTCGACCGACTCCCATTTTTCAAAGAAAAGAGAGATTTTGTGTTTTTGGACGAAAAACGCAATTCCAATTGTACACGAAGACAAAGAAAAGAAAAACCAGCAAAGGGAATCAATAATAAGAAGAAAATTCGACCTGCTTAAATCCTTCAATTTGAAAATTTGAAAAGTAACGTAAAGTGTGTAAAATATGAATACGAGTATTGAAATGCAATTAGCATAATAAATGCATCCGCTATTTAATCCGTAGTATTTCCCTTTCATCATTTCGGTGGATTGATCCTTAAAAATTGCGGGGGATATGATCCCGCTTTTGTTCCGAGCTGTTTTCATTTTTATTGGGAAGAAACCAAAGTAGACAAAGAAGCGAAATAACGTTGAATATATTTTAAATGGAGTTAGAGACATTTTTTGATTTTATTTTCAACAACGATCGAATTATAAAATGTGTAATTTAATTACTTTTATTAACTAAAAATTCATTTTATCAATAATTCTTCAATATAAATATGACAAGTGCAGGAACATTTCCCAATTGGGACATTTTGTTAATCTCGAATTAATTTTTTGCTCTTATAATTAATAAACATTTATCCATAATAAATAATTAAAATGATAACAATCGATCTGATGAAAGTTTAAACAATGGTCTTTTAGATAAATTAAAATAAGTAATTAGCTAATTGCTGATTGCTGGTATAACTTCTTACAATTACTAACTATTACATAAGTAAATATTAATTTTATTAATTAAATAAATGATTACTCAATATTGTTGAAACTTACAAAAAAGGTAACATGCGTTGATGAATTTGTTTAAATAATACTTTAAAGCTTTTAATGCCACTTTTTAAATGGAAGGGTTGTTAACTCTCCCTTCGAATAAGACAAGATTTAACTCTTTATCAATGATCTGGAATCCAAATGGTTTGTTCACAGTAAACTCCATTGGCTCCACAAAGTTAGTAATTCCCATTCCAAAACCTGAATTTGAATATTACCATATTTATTTTTTTATAAATGGTCCAAATATTTATTTGAATTAGGAAAATTTATAAGAAATCCAAACATTAAGTTAAAAACGATAAAATACCGTCCAAATGACATTGCAATATTTCATAATTAAAATTTTGTTAGGTTATAAAATAATTGAAATTACCAGTTGACGCTGCTGCTTCCGTTCCTTCTTCGTTTACTTCAATCATGGCCTTTTGAATAGCAGAAGCGATAAAAAGAGGACTATCAGAAATTCCAGAAAAGTTTGCATCTTCCGTGAAAGCTTCATGAATGCCAATCTAAATAATTTTATTTTATATTATTTAGTGAAATGGTTTCAGAATGTGATCAGAACTTCAACTTTAACAGAAATATAAATACGTATACAATTATATTATCATTTTTGGTTAAATATGATGCATTTTAATTAATGCATTTTAACCTCTTTCAATATTGCACTCAAATCGAATTTTGAATCAATTTTGAATTTGGGAAGAGCAACATTAACTTTCTCTTGAGAAGATTTTCCCAATGTCTCTTGAGGCGTCGATGATGGTAATGTTAAGTCATATTCTTCTGGTAAGTAAACCAACATTGAAAGACGTTGACCCTAATTAATGATACATTTAAAATGAGTAAACTTGTAAAGATATAATATTTGTGGATTTGGCGTAAAATCGAACTTTGTAAGGAATTTCGACAAATTTCATTTTCAAATCCTCAAGAGATCCAACTTGAAAGTTTTGATTATAAATAAACATTGTGTCAGTTTCAATTTTTTCTTTCGCGTTAAGATGGAATTCAGCTTTCCGTGTGTCCATTATGCCAAATTTGTTTTCCCATTGTCCTTTAAAGTAAATTGCATTGACAAGAATCATCCCTGTATTGTCTTGAATAGAATCTACAAAATAACAATATTTAAAAATGAGACGAAAATCATTCCTAAATGAATATGTTTATATTTTAAAAAATATAGTTAGTTTACATTAAAAAATAATTTAATAATAATAGTAAATACAAATTACAATATATTTAAGGCATGAATACTTTATTTATTTGTAAGAGCACTAAATAATCAGTAATTTGATTGATGTTCATTTATTAAAATTACCGGGAGAAATCAAATTTTTGATTTTATTGTTTGTCTTATCCTCGATATATGTATTGATTTCGGAAGCTGCTTTATCTTTGTTTGAGAAATCAGTTCGGCCAATCTCGGTGGAATAATTTTTGTTCAAAAGCTGGGAATACTCTGGCTTGAGTTGGAATGAACCTCCAGAATGGGCGAAGCATTTGTTGGCAATTGAAACAGAGCTGTTCAAAGATTCGGACTGCAATTTAAGATATCACAATAAATATCACAATTTTATATTTAAAATCTAGTGGGATATACCCCTACATATAATTTATCTAATTTATGATTTATGTAAAGTAAGAATTGTGAGAATTTATTATCGTTTAAATAACCTTTGCAATATTTACTGTAATTGTTTTAAAATCATCATTTGTTGTTGAATTGAAACCAAAAACAGCATCAATTTCAGCTTTAGTTTTTCCATCTCCTCCAGCATTCACGAGAGCAATGGCATTTGTTACGCTGAATGGAGAAAATACAACATTTTCATTCGGGTTTGCTACTTCCTATAAAAAATAAAATAATTAATTCCATATTTAAATCTACCGCATTAATGGAATTGGAATAGCTTTTTCATTGAAAATATTTCAAATTAAAAATTTATTATTACACTATTAATATTTTAAATTTACCTTATGGAATTTAGCCGAAAAACAAGAATTCCCTTTAGCCACGGAAGTCATTGGAATTATTTAAACTGTAACTACAAATCGGATTTGAAGATAAATTTGACTTTGAAAATAAAGTTCAAAGTTGGCCTTTTATGTGGTCTGAAGAGATTTAATTGATTAATATTTAAACCCTATCTTGTCAATTCAAAGATAAGATTAAATTAGTAAATGAAATTCTCCTCTCACCTTCACTTAACAACTTTACGTTGGTAAACTATGGTGAATAATAGGGCTCTTTTTTGATATTTATAAGCCAATTCAAGGTTAGGAAAATAATGGTTCACCAAACGTGTGGTTTGCCAATCTACATACACTTTGTATCACTTTTTCACAGACAGCCCCATGTTCATAGTCCTCATACAACATAAAGTTAAAGTTAGGTATTGTATTACTTTCTTAATACATGCTGTCAATGAGTGTACAGGAACCGGCACACCGGGTTTAATCATACCAAGATTCATGTGATGGGTCTGACTCATTTCCCTTTTCAGTTTCGCATGTCCACAATGAAGTCATGATGGAGTTGATAATGAAATATTAACATTCTTTTGAGCGAATTATCCTTTTAAGTGAACCACCATTTTCCATTAGTCCCTTTTATATTCCATGATTAATTATGAGACAAATGTCAGAATTTTGTAAAGAATTAACCGCAGAATGTTAAAAACATTTGCAAAAATCTGTTAATTGAAAACTAGAATTACTCATAATTTCACCGAGTTTCAATCGCAGTTAACAGAAAAATATTTAAACAAATAATATTATATCTAGTATTTATATGCTGTAGTTTAGCTATATGAGTTAATAGTGGATGGAAGAATGCCAAATCAGTTCTAATCACTTATGCTTTGATGAATGTCAAACTGAATTAATATTAATGCCAATGCAAACTTACTAAATTAATGTAAAATAAATTGTTTAATAATTTAGTCAATTTATTAAAAGTTTTATTTTACCTGTAATGCTGGACAAAAGTTGTGTTAGTTTCTTACATGGCTAGGTGCTTTTAGATATTGGGTTTAAGATCAATAATAATTAATAAGTTAATAATACTTGAAATTGGCACAATAATCATTAATATAGAAATTGCATGTAAATGTGTATTATAGTTTGAACATTTGATTAAAACTAAAAGTGAAAGAATTTCAAACTCCTCCGACGATGTTAATGAGACCGGTTCGGTAATCGCCAGAAGTCTCATCAAAAATGGCAGAAACCAAAGTTTTGTGATAAACAGTTGCATATTCCCGCCTAATGGCTCCAAGATCGAATTCAGCTCTTGAAACAATGATCCGAATCAAAGACGAGTCGTCAGTTCCAGCTCCTTTCATTGCTTTTTTCAACTTTTCAGCAAAATACAATGGTCGGTTTGTTGCACATTTGGCTAAACGTTTATAAAACGATATAAAATATTTATTAATTATAACGGTAAATGGAATTCTCTTAACCCCACATTAATATAGTTTAAACTATATTATACATAGAATATAACGTATAATATAGTTTAATGTTAGTATTTAAAATTCAATCATTGTCGATAGTTATTTACCGATAGTAAGAACAGCTTCTTTAAGATCCCCAGAAAGCTCAGATGCTGCAGCTTCTTCAAAAGTTCTGCCGCTCAATTTCTTATATTCATCGAAAACGAGCTTCAACTGAGGAAATGACTGATGACTTAAAATTGTCACGAAAGCTTCTTCATCAGTTCCAAAACGCTTTTCTCCTTTATTATTAGAATTTCAAATAACATTTAGACAGGTTTAATGGTGTTTTAAAATATTACAAATTAAGATAATATTAAGATAGAATAATAATATTAGTTAATAAAAAGTTATTCATGCCTGCGATAAAAAGTTTTTCAGCTGAAACAAATGCTTCAGTTGGATCAATCATTGATTCAGTTCTATAAGCCTGTTAAACACAAAACATTACATGCAATTGTTATAAGAACATTCACAAAATTATGTAATTAAATTTAAACACACGAAGCACAAAAATCTGGCGATTCATCCTTAGTATTATTATTTTATAAACTATGATATAAAATATCATTCAAATGTAAAAAAACGTTGTTAAAAATATCAAAATATTGAATAATCAATAGCTAACTAACCATATTATGTCAATCATTGATATAATTAAATAGGAGTCAAATTAATTCATAATTTATAAATCGGAAAATTTTAAAACCAGCAGCGTAGAGTTTTTCCGCCATTCCTCTCGCTTTTTCCGGAAATAAACGCCGTTCATCACGAGCCGACTTTATAAATAAAGTCCATTTACTTTATCAATTAATTCTAAAGGTTAAATTCAATATTTAATGATTACTGATAAAAGCAAGGTGAGAAGTCTTTTGTAGTCTCCGGAAACTTCTGATCCAATTTCGCTTTCTAAGCTCTTTCCATACAACTCGCTATACGCCCTCGCAATTTGCTGAACATCCGAGTTTGATCGACTACACAAGATCTCCGTGAGAACATCTTCATCAGTTCCAATTTTGGCCATAGCTCCATGCAATTCCTTTGCAAGATATTCATACGTCTTTTCCATCAAAGCCAAAATAAGCTTCTCGAATTTTCCTCCAAGCTCTGATTTTAAGTCTTTAAGTAAATCCTTAAAAATTAAAAAAATAAGAAATATAAAATAAATACTTTAATTTTGTAATCAAAGCCAATATTAAATAACTTTAAATACAAATAATATTAAATTTACCCTTCCAAATTCAGATTTAAATGCAGCAGAAATGTCTTGCCGTTGCTGATTAGACCTGTGAGCCAAAACATGAATAATTTTTTCCTCATCAGTTCCAAATCCCTTCATAGCTGCTCGAAGACCTTTTGCGTCTTCAAGAGCATTGAAATTCATCGCTGGGATGATGGTCGGCTCCTAAGAATTCAAAATGACAAATTAAGTTAATTTCACTAAGAATTGAGCAAAAGTTAAAATATTAATTTAAATCTAATTATGCAAATATTTATGATACGAATAGCTTACAATGAACTCAGCCATTGTATTTTAGTGCAGGTACAATTTAAAATGGATAATTTAAGCTTGTCTTGAAAAGTTGTTTTAAACAAGAACAGAAACAGAAGTCAAGTCAAGACAAGAACCACGCCAAAACGCACGCCAAGAAGAAAATTGAATCTTCCAATGACGTGGCGCAGGAAAAGAAAATAAACTTGGTTTAGTTTCTGCTAACTCAAAGCATAGTGCAATGTGTTCTGGCAAATTCGTATATCTTTGTTTACAGAAACTACTTTATAACTTATAAGTATAGGCGACAAAGTGTTCATCAGGGGATTTTACATTACCTTTATTTAAAAATATCTATCAGGTGTATGAAAAACATTCCTATTACAGATAGTGTATGAATCATGATGACATGCTATAGGTATTCGTAATATTTATAAAAACAATAGAGTTCTATGGAAAAACTGCAAAGACCTTCATCGAATTCGCAATAGCAATACAATGCAAGCAATGCGATACAATATTGTAATGTATTGGTGATGGTGTGCACTATAACTTCAAGTTCATGGGAAGCATACACCCAACTACATCCTTATAAGAGAAGAGTAAAAAAAGATTTAGAGCTGTAAAAAAGGACATGTGAATTTGGTTAAAGCTGGATATAGTATTAGAAATATGGTATGGTAATGGTAGTGAAGGTGTGTAAAAAATAGTTATATCAAGAATACCAACTTCAATGCCTCTATTAGATTACATACATAGTTATGCACATTGATATAGTATTCCTTAAAATCCTTTCAAAGATCGTCTGATCTTGGTTTGAGATGATTCCCTATCAATTCCAATGCTTTCTTACTCCTACTAATAATAAGCCACGGTTTTCTATAGCATGTACAGAAGAGAACGCGAGAGGAGAGAATTGGTAAAAATACACTCTGACTGACATCAAATTTTAAACTGAAATTCTAAACTGAAATTCTGCTAGTATAAAATGTGAAACAAAACAATATGAACTTTAATTAAAAATTTATAACGAATTCATTTACTACACCTACTACATGATTATTGATTATTATTGGTCAAAAAATCTGTTTAACATATTATTAACATGCACGCGGTGGGACAATTACCTCAGGCGTTTAGGCTCGGTCGAAAATTACCAAACGTGCATATTTCAATGAGATATTTTATTCGCAGTATCTTAATACATGTTATTTTGTAAATTGTGAATTGCCATTTTCAATCGACTATCGTTAATGATTAGGATAATGAAAGGTGAGGGAAAAAGGCGTTGTTATTTACACAAAACTTGCACAACATGTTTATCACACTTATATTCAATATGATATTTTATTATCTTCTTTGTTTTTAGATTAAACGTATTATCTATATTATATTCTATATAATATGAAATTTGGGTGTGTATATATTTGTATTTGTAAGCTAAATGGTGTTAATATTTATGTAAGTAATGTAATGTATTAGTATTTTAGTATACTCATACGTACAAGTGTACAAGATACTAATTTAAACAATTTCATTATGCGTCTATTTAAAGAGGAAAGATGAACGAAAGGACATTTAATAATTTCAATGTAATAAAGAATCGTCTCGTTTGATAAATGTATTTATGTAAGAATATCACTTATTTTTAAACGATTGTCAGGACTTTATCAGTTTAGTCCTACAATCAATTGTTGAATGAAAAATCATATGATCTCTTCGTCATTTCATTACTCATTTCATGTGTGATGGACAGCGAGAAAGATCGACTTTTGGTGGTCAACGGTCGGCCGACTTCGCCCTTTTACGGAACACAAGTTAACATTGAAAACAGCCGGAGAAACTCGGCTTCTCCTTTACCCTTTTCAAATAACCAACATGAATTTCAAGAAGATATTTTCACTTGGGGAAGAACAATCAAAGTATGAAACAAAGATAATTAAATTTTAAATACTTTATGTAAAAATTAATTTTTCTTAAAAATGTCTCATTGTGTGATTTAGGTGCTCATTATGGCCGGAGTCTTTCTCACGATTGCGGTAAATTCAAATAAATGTTCGATAAAAAATAGCAAGTTGTTTAAATCATTGTTTTTATGTTTTGATTGTTGCAGAGTCTCATCGTATCTAACAGAGAACAAATTGTTCAATTTAGGCATATATCTGTTTCAAAACATCGTTCATTTGGTATGATAATATTCAGTACTTTATGGTTCTGTTGTTTTTGAGTTTATATTAAAAATTTCCAGTGTATGTATTTGCAAAATAAATACATAAAATTAATTATTACAAATATTTCTTTTATATTTTTCATTAATATATAACTTTCATATCTTTTACAATGTGAATCTTTATGTAACAGTTTGCTAATTTTAAGCAGAAAGTGAATTTACATTACCGAAAGATCAAATAATGGCGTTTGTTCTACGGGGCCCCTTTCTCCCGCCGTGTGCTAGTACTAACTGCACTTCTGTAAACAGCACCACGCCAAAGTTAACTTTCCAAGTTAAGGAACTTGGAATTGATGACATTTGGAAGGTACGTTTATATGTAATCAATCTAATCAATAACTAAAATTAAATTCAATGAACTCAAAAAGCAACTTGTCATTATCAAAATTATAAATTAAATTAAATGAATATATTGTATAGCCATTTGGAAGTGGGGTGATGGAAATTCCTATTCCGGACAATGCAATCGGAGGGCATTATCCAGACAGAATTTTACACAGAGCTTTTAACTTGCATTCGGGGTAAAATACATACATAATATTCTATTTAAATTATGTACATTATATCATTCTTACTACATATCAGTATTACTAAAATTTAATGCAAAAAAACTAAATTTTAAATGTAAGTTTTTTAAAAAATAAATTTTAATTAAATTATATTTTTATGACAGATTAGGACCGTTTAAATTAGTGTGCTCGACAAATTCAGACCATGAATTTCCATTTGCCGTTTCAGCTTCATTTGCTCCCCAAATTGCTGAATATGGAGCAATTCTTGCTGCTGTTCTTCTCATTGGTCTTTATTCGCTCATAATTTTTGAAGTACATTTTCAATTTCTTTATTATTCAAAGCATTTAGATCCTCACACACAAAGCACATTAGATCATACACATTTTAATTTTACTTTCCATTTGAAGATAATTGATAGAACTGTAAGTGCAGTTATTGCAGCAGCTGCTGGAGTTGGAATTCTTTCATTTTTAAATGCCGTGAGTTTTAACTAGTTAATTATGAAGAAAGATTTTTTACCTTTAATTTACATTAAATAAACACAATTTAACTAAAGATTAAAAATTTAATATACATATTGTATGTATTAAATAGAGACCGACACCAACGGAAGTTTTTAGTTGGGTGGACATTGATACTCTTCTCCTTCTCTTCTCAATGATGCTCCTTGTTTCGGTCCTCTGCGAATCTGGAGCTTTTGACTGGGCCGCCTTTTTAGTTTGCCGACTTAGTGGCGGGAAAGTTTGGCGTTTGCTCATAACTCTCTCGTTATTTACTGCCATTGTATCCGCGTTTCTCGATAACGTTACAACGATCCTCGTCCTAGGGCCTATAGCTTTAAGGTTTCAACAAAATATTCATTCTTCAATACTTTGTATTCATAATGTTAATTAATTTAAAAACATTTTATTACATAATTAATTATTTTATTATTCAGGTTGAGTGAAGCACTTGAATTAAATCCCGTGCCAGTGCTCATATCGTTAGTAGTATTTTCTAACATGGGCGGTGCGGCGACTCCGGTCGGCGATCCTCCAAATGTCATCATTGCCATGAACCCAGAAGTCATCAGAGCTGGGATTGACTTTTCTTTGTTTACCCTCCACATGGGGGTTGGGGTTTGTTTGGTTATCGTAGCTGCTGTCTTTCATCTCTCATATATATTTTCTGATATGGAGTCACTCAGATTTGAAGAACCTTACTGTGTTGGAGGTATTGAATGATGTTTAAATTAGTGAATACTTAAAATTTTAATTAACCACAATAAAGCAGGCTACATAATTTAAAAAATTTTATATGGTTTTAATGTTATTTAATACATTTAATTTAAAGAGTTAAGACGAGAATTGGAAGTTTGGACGAAAACTGCTAATTTGTTATCCCCATTTTCCAAAGACGAAGATGGAGTGAGGAAGATGTTGCTGGCAAAAGCAAGCTCTGTTAGAAAAGAACTCGATCAGAAACTTAGGACTCGAATGTAAACAATCAACAATATTTAATATTTTGTTCCATATGAAATAAGAAATAATACTAATACTAATTATAT
Source organism: Neelides folsomi (assembly GCA_034687125.1). Taxonomy (NCBI): domain Eukaryota; kingdom Metazoa; phylum Arthropoda; class Collembola; order Neelipleona; family Neelidae; genus Neelides; species Neelides folsomi. Next base: position 38,443 of record JAQGBZ010000412.1, read on the forward strand.
ATTCGTAGAGCATCTGTTGAAGGGTTCAGAGACAGTTTAGCTAACTTGGAAGATTCGGTGAGTTCTAAGTCTAAAATGCAATGAACCGAAAATAACTTATTTGATTTAAAAGGGGAAAATCCGAGATTGGCGTCTGTTGATCAAAACTGGTTCAGTGTTGACGATTGTTGTTGGTCTGTTCTTTGTGAACAGCGTTCCCGGAGTTGGACTGAGCCTTGGAATTACAGCGTTCCTTGGAGCCATCTTCCTCCTCATTATCATTGACAGAAAAGAAGTTGGAGAAATTTTAGCCAGAATTGAATGGACGACTCTCATCTTCTTTGCTGCGCTTTTCATTGTGATGGAGGTTCGGCCTATTAATCTGTTAGCTTTAAATTTTAATATTAAATTCAATATTCAATGATTTATTGTATTTTTTAGTGTGTAGCCAAACTTGGGCTTTTGGATCTTATTGGAGATACATGTGAAGAAGTTGTGAAAAGTGTTCCTGATATTGGAAGACTTCCATTAGCAATTACACTCATTTTGTGGGTTTCTGGACTCGCTTCTGCCTTTGTGGACAATATTCCATTCACGACAATGATGGTCAGGGTGGTGACGAGACTCGCTTATAATGTCAATTTGCCTTTAGAACCTTTGGTTTGGGCCCTGGCATTCGGAACATGTCTTGGAGGTTTTAAAAAAATCATTTTATCTATTAAAGCAAAGCCGCTAAAACACTATTATGTTAAACGTTATGTTTGGTCTTTTATAGGAAATGGAACATTGGTCGGAGCGTCTGCAAATATCGTTGCGGCTGGATTGGCTAATCAGCATGGACATAAAGTGACATTTGGGGCTTATTTCAAGTATATTTTTAAAATCTATACATTTAAAATGCATTATTATAACTAATATTTAGCTTAAACATCTTATTGGTTTTACGTATTATGGAATGTGTTTTGTTTGTAGAATTGGATTTCCCATGATGTTGGTATCTCTTTTCGTAGCGACCGTTTATCTTCTTACTTGCCACGCACTATTTTCTTGGCATTAACATCAAATAATTATTTTGTGATTTATTTATTGTAACTATTATTATTTAAGTGATTTAATACTAGTCAGAATCTCGTCATTGTCAATGCACAGATCGAACGCACAAACTCAACAAGTTTATCGAATTTAAATTAATTTATATTTGAAATTAATTTTTTTATTGAAACATACTTAATTTAAAGTTCGCGTGAATAATACATAATTTGACATTTAAAAATCAAGCATTTTATTTTTCGCAATATCATTTTATTTCTTGTTTCTGCATTTTCAGCTTCATCTTAAAGAACCATTCTACACAATGTTGCATACTTATTTTTTATATTAGTGTAACTCAATTTCATATTTTTAGATAATTGATACACTTTGTACTTTCTTGTGCGTAGGTAATATGTAAAGTAGAGTACAATATTTTTGCCATGATTTTGGGATTGAACAAAGCTTGGAATAGAGTTAATTACCAAAGTCGAGAATGCCGAGTGAAACAAACAAGAATGTTTAAGGAAGTCATATAGTTTACATTTAAGGAATTTAAACTGCAATCAATTCAAATGAATTAGCTTATTTGTGTCCAATCCTTTCCTTTTCATTTCAGGGTTTGACGTCTTTGAAGTAAAGAGTTCTTCTTGATTGAGCTTCTGCCTCTGTCTGAGACAATTTCACTTGACTTTCTGTTTCAATTACTTACTGTTACCTTTAGAATTGACATTTCAAAATCATCTAAAATTAATTGTTTATAAAAAAAGCCCTAAACTTAAAAACCAGAAATAACGATGGCGGACGGTAAGATTTTATATACAAAATTTCAACCTTTTGCATAATAAACAAAATTACCCAATGTAGTATATTGTATTTAATATATTTTTTAATTTTTACAGCACCTGAGGTAAAATATGACAACATTTACCTTAGTCAATATTACTATTTGTATTTATTTAATATATAACAATGTTTATATACCTACTTATGTGGGTGTACGTATATAATGTAGTGAATAGCTAATTGATATTGAATTAATTAATCACTTCATTGTTAATGTTAAAGGAGAAAAAGCAAGGTTTCATGACGAAGGAACGAAAGAAAAAGCTGCGGGAAATGTTAAGGAAAAAAGCAGCCGAGGAGTTGAAGAGAGAACAAGAGAGGAAGGCGGCGGAGCGACAGCGAACCATTGACGAAAGAACAGGAACTCCAAAAGACATTGAAAACATTTCAGACGGTTCACAAAATATTTTAATTAGAACTTTAATTGGCTAATTCTTTCTCCTTCAACCAAGAGAACTCTTTCCTTTCCTCTTTCACAATTTGCTCTAAATTCTTTCAAATATCAAGAATAATTTTTTTGTTTATCTCGATTTAACCATAAGCTTTTAATGTATACATAAAAGTAATATCTCATTGTTAGCTTATTAATTAGTTTAAATTTCAGATGCTCTCATTAAAATCATTGAAGAATACTACAATCGCGTTAATGAAATTGAAGGAACAAAATATGATGTTGATCGAATCGTGAAAATTAAAGATATGGAAGTAAATATTTTTATTAAAACAAATAATTAGCTATATGTTAATATGTATTCTATCAGCAGGTGTGTAAGATTAAGATGTACAATACAGATTAGTCAGATAACTTAATTATTAATTTTACAATCAGATCAGTGAGCTGAATAAAGCTGTGAATGCTGTGAAGGGGAAATAGTAAGAAACTTAATATAAAAATCTATAATATTCTATACAACAAATCATATCAACATTTGGATGAGGCTTTTTTGCAATATAGCATGAAACCTCCGATGAAAAAGATTCCCAAAAAGTTTGGAAACTTTGACAAGCCAGCTGAAGATTTGAACTTTCAAGCCAAGTTGAAGCCAATCAAGACAAAGTCATTCGAAGAAACGATTGATTACAAAGAGAAGCCAGATTGGCTCCTCAAAGCCAAGGAGAAAGCAGGAGCCGGTGGAAAAAAGGAAGAATAATTCCATGCAATGTGTTTTATTTGGAAATTCTCAGCTTAATTATAATTAAGTATAAATAAGCTATCAATTTATTATGTTGCATTTTCGCCAGCCATCAAAGTTAGAATCATAAAGTATGGAATGAGATTTTAAAACCAACTTAATAATCAATTAATTGAATATTCTAAACAATATGAAATAACTAGGCTTATGATTCTATAAGATATGTTGCGTATTAAAATTATTAATAAAATATAAATTAATGTAGAAATAATGGGACTCTTGGACTATGAAATTTTATTCATTTTCATAAAAACCTCTTTTGAAATATTCCATATATAATAATTATTACAATTATTCATTACTTGCAGCGGATAAGGTAAAGGATTCAGCTGCTGAAGAACTCATGAAGTATCCATAATAAATATAATTAATAGTTCGAAAATAGTTTAACATAATTAATTAAAACATTATATTTCTATTTGGATGGAATGGAAGGTAAATATTTTTTCTCTGCTTCAACAAGTTCATCTTCTCCCTGAAGACGGAAGATTTCTTTAACCGGAGCAATCTATTAAATTGAGAGTTTTAAAAAGTTATACATTTTTCAATTATGTAGTATATAGTATAAATTGTATTGTAAACTAAAGATTTGCCTTTAATATTATATTAAAGGCAATTATTTAGCATTCAAATTAATATACCTTTGGCTCAACATGAATTAACGTCTTGTTTTCGAAAATATTTTTTGAAACTTCTTGCATGGCCGATACAGAAGCTCTCAAGTTGTGATTGGCCCAAATCACAAGTGAAATTCCTAATTCTTCCAAGAAAGAAGTTGGGGTCTTGAAGTATTTTGTAGGAACAATCACAACTGGACCCTTAAGATATATATTTTTAGTAAGATCAATTATCATTTTTTGCGTTTAACTTTTCAAATCTTCCTGATACAAGGCACCGGAGATTTGAATTGTTTTTATGATAATTTTAACTTTAAGAATTTTTACCCGATTTTTCCATTCTTTCATAAAAGCCTCAATTTCATTTGCATCTGATCTTTTACTATGCATTAAAATTGCATCAGCTCCAGCCTTCCGATACGCTTCAGCTCTTTTAACTGCTTCTGCTAATCCAGCTCCAACATTAAAAGCCTCCACTCGAGCAACCACACAAAAGTCCTTGTCTGTTTGAACTTCTTTGCATGCCTAATAAAATAAAATTATATTCTTTAATTTAACTCAATTAATTCACATACAGTATTAATTGTTTTAATTCAATTAAATTTGTGTAATGTTAATGAATAATTATACCTTGATTTTAAGACAAAATTCATCAATATCAGCCAATTTCTGAATTCGTCCATCATGGAGCGAATTAGTTTTGGGAAACACTTTGTCTTCTAAACAACATCCTTTAAAACCAAATAAGAGAAGCATTAATTAATCGAAATTCTATTCAAGTTCTTAATACTTAAATACTACATTAGTTTGTTAATTATATTTATATTAGGAATTTAAACCATGATCTTGACTATTTTCATCAAATATTAATTTTTACCGGCAACTCCGATCATTTCGAGTTTTTTCACGAGTCTTCTCGCATTGTTGAAATTTCCATATCCCGTGTCAGCATCTAAAAGTATTGGAACTGACGTGGCATCAGACATAAATTCCACCACTTCCGTCACTTGAGTCCAAGATGCTTCATTGCTGTCTCGAACACCCAATTGGGCTGAAATGGAAAGTCCACTTCCCCATAATCCTTTGAATCCTATTCCAAATAACAAATATTTAATAATTTTATATTCTTTGATTCAATTTAATATTTTTAATTTAATTAACCAGCTTCTTGAGCAATTCGAGCACTAAGCCCCGAATGGGCCTCCATGATGAACTCCAATGAAGGACTTTCGAGGAGATTCCTCAACTTGGTCGCTTTCCCTGAACTGAGACATCGTATGAATCCGGCGTTTTGGTGAAATTGAAATTTATTTGTAATGCGAAACGTTGAGAGCATTCTGAAACTGCCCAGGTTAAAATTGAGGAAAATTAAATGTGTTGTGTGCTTTTAAATATTAAATGAATTGAATCTTATCATTGAGCTTAAAGGAGCTTTGTGGTCCTTTGGTGGTTCTGGCGACAAAACTCTCCTGATAACGCCGTGTCAAATGACACTTTTTACAACGGTCATAAGAAATTAATCCTTTGCCACCGATTGTGTCTCTTGTGACGTCGCCAGGTCTCAAACATAACATTCTTATCATTATTATTGTCATTAAATGCTAATAACAAAACAATTTTTATCATTTAAATACATATTATGTACATCATATTTAACATTATAATATCTCAAAATAATTTATAATTAGCATACTATATTGATAATTACGATACAGATACGATCTATACCTAAAGTTAAGAGTTAAGAATTGCATAATTTCTTAATAAAATTGTCTTCATTATCAAATTTGATCACACGTTAATGTGTGATGATGTGATGAATGATGAGTGATGAATGATGAGTGATGAATGTGATGAATGTGATCTAACTATCTTACTAACATTATTCATCATATTAATTGTTAAACAACATCAGAGATTGTACCCTAAAATTATTGCTTTCTTTTATATATTTACAATTAGTTTTACAATTAGTCATACAACCGAGCACTGACTCATGTCTAGTCTAGTCGACATATATTGCCAATGATGCACTTTGAAATAAAAACTAGTATATTGCATTAAAATAGAGATAGTTGAAGTGCATTTGTGGAAATCATTTTTAAAACAAATAGTTTATGAGATAATGACATTACAATTAGTCATTCATGAGTCGTTTATAGACTCACTCGCATTCAGAATTGTTGCTTGTTTTTTTTTACTACCTTTTAAGTGCAGCATTCCCACAAATAAATAAATATCGTTTAGATTTGCTTCGCTCGACTAAATTGGAGCATAAATGAGGAGTGTAGAAGTTATCAAACCATAAAATTATAAAAGTGCTAATCGAGTGAGTGCTTCTGATGGGAATTTCCTCAAAAACTTTAAAAAATAAAATGTCAGCTAAATGTAAGTACCTAACAAAAATATTTTAGTTGCGAATTTGTGAGAAATATGATTCAAATAGTACTTAAATGATTTGAACAATGAACTTTGTCTTAACTTTTATTTCATTTCTTATAAGAAAGTACTCGTATTTACAAAAATAGTGTAGGCTCCACAATATTGCTACTTGTGTTCTTATGAATCTCTTAAAATTACTCATACTGGTAAATAAAATACAATATCATATTTGAGTACATCTACCTAATTATGCTTATATTAATACTCAAAAGTACCATACTTTTATCAGTAAATACCTAAATGCTTTTGTCTTGAATGTAAGTAGATATTACTACAAATGTGCAAATACTTTATTTATAATAAATGAGTTTTGATTTTATGCATAAAATTACCACAAATTGTGTACTGGACTTTAAAAGAGATAATCAGGAGTTTAACCAATTCATATACTTTGTTTTTCACTTGTCCTTCTTCTCCGAGCCACTTTGGAATGATTTGCAGACTTTCATGAGACATGACGGTGCATTTGCACATGAAAAGACTTTTTGCTCTCTTTGCAGTCTCAACAATACTCACTCAACATATTCATTTATTTGCGTCGCATTTACATCCAATTCTGGATAAGGTGGTGGAGTCTATAATTTTACATGTTAAAAAAAGAATAACGCATTCTATGTATGATATAATTGATATATTTATGTACAATACTATGTATGTAGTTAAATCATACGTACGTATTCATGACATAATAACAAGTAATGAGGATCGTGTTTTTACAAACGTAAATGAGGGTTATTACTTTATTATTACTACAGACTATTACTTATGTACTTCAGTATATACATAATTGTACATAGCACACCTTATGAGTACAATTCTTATTGATATTGATAATGTAAAAGTATAAATGCTCTTGGAATTGGATGAAATTCTGCGATGTTTTAATTAAATATTTAATGGAATTTTAGATTAAATTACTATTTACAAACTTGTCAATCAAACAAGGATAAAGTTGTAATTTCAATATTTTTTATCAAATAAAAACTTGCAATTGAAAACACAAAAAATAAAACAATTTTTTTCTTACGCGTGTACATTAATAATTTTTATTTAAAAAAGTCTGCAACTCAATTAGGGCTGTAATTGAAACCCTTTACTATTCGCTTCGTTAAGTCGCAAATCTAAAATTGGAGCTACAAAGAAATCCCAGATACTTTTCTGATTATGATTGCCCACATTAAAATCATATCAACAATTCTTCTTTTATTCTCTAATAATATCCAAACATGAACATGTAACTTCTTTATGCACCCTTATATTTTATTTAACAAAATAAAAATATTTATAAAGAATTTACATTCTAGACATGCTTTTAAAGTAGATGATAAAAATGCGCATAAATGAACTTGATTTTTAAATAGAAAAATTGAAAAACCGTCTCTTAGAGTCAAAGCAAGTCTAGGAATAGGAATGAATGGGGCAATGCCTTCGCAAGGCTATCAGCTATCTTCCTCTACATGTATTGAAGAAGAGTAAAAAAGAAGAGAAACAAGATTGTAAACTACATTACAACTTCGTACGATCCTCACTTAATCCATGTGTTTACTAACCCGCCCCTTACATCCTCAGTTTATTAACACTATGCAAAAAAGCAGTGCCAGTGTATATCTATGATGTACTTAAAGTCACTTGTTGGAGTCGATTGAAGAATTTAGTCAATTAACGCATTATAACTTTTATTAAAACACATTTGCTCATAGAACCAAGCTGGAGAAGTTGATGCTTGGAGGAAAGTGGACGTGAGGGGATTAGAAACAACTTCTCTCTATTTTAATACATTCCAGGCTTTCCAGGTGTGTCTGCATTCTTTTGCCTAGGTGAATCGTGTGGAGTAGTAAATGCGCACTAGACGGGCTTAATGCGTGGATGCAACAAGGACCATTGTACTCTCCACATTAGATGTAAATATTTTAACAAATCTCCTTTAATAAAATATGGATTGACTCATCTCGCACCAACGAGCTAATTGTCTTTAAATAAGGATTATGAATTGAATAAACTTTGTAGATATTTGCAGAACCTCTCCAACACATTTTGTCATAACTCAAACACACTTATTAGCCAGAGTAATATAGTTTTAATAAGGCATATCTTTGTTCTTTATTGTCTTTATCATTCTCCTATAAATTAATTACTCTACTACCTATTGGTATATCTATTCAATATTAATATAATATGGTCTATACAGTCATTTAATATTTTGTATTTAACATATTTGTAAATGGAAGAAAAGAGTCGTTGGGGTGGTTGAGGAAGAGCGAGGGGGAAAAGCCGGGTGTGTATTGAAAGCGGCTGCTTTTGCGTTAGTGAATGAATTGAGAGTTTGGGTGAATTGGCGGCATTCGTTTTGCTCACTCCTCCTGCCGCTCTCACCAGAACACTACGAGATCACTACGAGAGATCATCCAAGTCCAGAGACCCAGGAGCCCAGGAGATCCATTGAGTGGGGGCCGGTGGTGGTTTGTTCGCTCATTTACTATTTCTCCCGGGCGTTAGCTCGCATCAGTCCTCATCATGGAGAAGCTCGGTGGGGTCTTGGTCGGCTCGGGCGGAATCATCATGTTGCTCTCCCTCATCTTAGGATTCATCGTCTTTCCCTCAATCATCCAAAACAAAATTACTTCGGTGAGTTAATTTCGTTCCATTTTAATTTAAAATTCTCCAAGTCTTAAATCGGATTATTCAATTTTTCAATTTGGGAAATAAAATAGAATTTAGAATTTTTCGGTTTTGTAAATAAACATACTTTTAACAGATTTCTAAAGAGTGAACAGCCGGTTCTTTAATATAAATCAATTTGTGTAATCCACCTGATTACCTTTTATCTCTAATTTGTATGTTTTCAAAGATAATTTTTCGTGTATTTGAATGCTCACACCTTTTAGGTAATCTCGTGAAATGTCTCGAACATGGTTTATTAAGTGTAAGTAGTTCAAGGTCTTGCAATTATCGTCAAACATCAAGATTAAATCATCTTGTTCATATATTATTTAAATTACATATTTAATGTTCTTTTCTAAAGTTTTATCCTCATGTTCACAACTAATGTTTTAGGGCAAAAACAACTCAATTTTTTGACTCATGTGAGATATTAAGTAATTGAATGAAAAAATAGGGAAATAAATATTGTTAATATGAAAGCAGATGGCCAGCGTTTAAGGGCAGATCAAATTTCCCTAATGCATTAAAAGGTCATTAATTCATTCATTTGTTAGCCGTCATTCATCATTCTTCGTGTACTTATTCTTTATTGACTAAAAAGCTAAAATGAAGATAAGGAAAATATACACACAAGAAACACAAGTATATATTTATTTTATGAGTTTGAAGTCTCAAAAATATTTTGAGTTGATTCGATGTGATGATAGATGAGTTTTTATGAGCTACCTTTTGTTGATAATGTTTCAACTGATAATTTCATGATCCTCCAGCTTCAAGTGTAATTATAATAAGTGTAATGGGGGACATTTGAAGGAGTTTTTCCATCGAGGTGGAGGAGATAAAAAGACCTTGGTGGTTTTATCTTTTTTCTTTAAATGTTTACAAAAGTGAGCACATCCGCCCGGCATTTGGTTAAATTAAGACACTCTGCTCGCGTGTCTGGCCAGTTTCCCCCACGAGGCCAATCCTAATTAAAACAATCACTTTACATCTTCCAATAACACTTACAAATTCCGACAGGACAAATTCACCATATTTCATTTAAACTCATTTAAACCAAACACTTCAATTCAGTCATTAGTTCATTAATATTGAATATTTCAAGTTCTCAAATTATCCTTTGATTTATGTATTGAACTTTGCCATTTCAATTTCAATTACTTGACATATTATTTCAATTCCCATATGCCAATCCTTGAATGAATAATCATAAATATGCATTTATTGTCTATATAAATCAGCTCAAGGAGTTTGAAGTATTTAATATCTATTTAAAAGCACGTTATTAATATTTTGATAATCGCCAATCAATCATAATCATAATATATAAACAACTAACGACAAGTAATAATAATATATGAAGTTATTCAGAAAATAATATATAAAGTTATACAGTATTTATGTCAATACTTAAAATATAATTTACACGATGATTGAAATGTCAATAATAGGTAATAAAATGCTCATCTTATAATTTATTGTGATTGGATTGGAGGTGAATTAAGGATTTGATGAGGCTTAAATGTATTTATATTGCCACCACCTGCAAAGTGGGCAAAGTGGGTTAAGTCAACTTGTGGTTGGGTTAAAGAATCTGGTCGGTTGATGTCCCCGGTGGATCTCCACGCCTCTTTGTGTATGGCGTGACTCTGTGAGCACAGGTGGAACGATCTTTCACTCACGAGACCAAATACCTGAATCTTCAAGATTGCATCTTCCGATCCTCGTCATACTCATAAAAACTTGATGTCTATTAATCCTAATCGTCATTCCCTGCGTCCCAATACGAGAGTAGCTGGATGCTCAAAATTACAAGACCTCAGGTTTTCCCATCGCTCACTCACAACTTCATTCGAATTCACCCAACCAACTTCTTTTTTATTCACAATGTGATGGATGCGGCGAAGTTCCCTTTCGCTTCTGCATTCGTTAATCGACGTGGGTTTTCGTATTTAAGATGATTCATTACTTCACACTACATCGTATACATCGTGCATCATTACAATTGTAAAACTGGGGAAAATTAGAGTTTTTATTCAAAATTCTATTTTATTTATTGGGTTATTTTGTATTTCAATATTCGCATTCATAACTTGTTTGGCACGATTCTTGGGTTTGTTTACAAACAACTTTGGGTTTTAGATTTTTCTCAGAGTTTAATTCAACAAAAGAGAAATTCCATTCAAATTCATAATTATTGAATTGTTGTGGTTGTGGGTTTAAAAATTCCCAGCTTTTTTACAATTGCACTTAATTGAGGGAATTACCTGATGCCTTTCCTTGAATTTACAAATTCATTACACTGGAAAATCTCTTTCGTTTTGCTTGTGCCTATCTAAATATGAGTGTATTAAAGAGGTTACGAATCACATATATTTATTTGGAAAGTGTTCTTCATTTTTTAGTCTTTTTAAGTTATTTTTTATTATAATTGTTTGTAGCGCAAAGAATAATTAAAATAAGTTTATAATTGTTTTGAAAGATAAACGGTAGCATTTACCTTCATTACATCTAATTATCTTTGAAGAGCATACAAAGAGAAGATAATTGACATTCCCTCATTCATCATGTAAAATGACCTTTGCTGACATGAAATGTTTTCCTTAAAGACATCCTTGCGAAATCTTGAAAATTAATTATTTTTTTCTTCATTCTTTTAGCAAGTTCAATTAGCCGAAGGGACGAAGACATTTGAGAAATGGTCAGAAATGAAAGTTCCTATATTTATCAAATTCCACTATTACAACATCACAAATCCCACAGAAGTCGAAAAGGGGCAAAATCCCAAGTTCCATGAAATTGGACCTTATACCTACCAGTAAGTTTTAGAATATTTATAATAATAAGTTATTTATTATTAAAAAACTACATCGTTATTAAGATAGGCTTAAGCTTATTCTTATTAACACTTAACTAATTTGAGTTATTAGTAATAATATACTTAACTTTTATTTTGAATGATATAGAGAAAGACGTGAGAAGAATGGCATCACTTTTTCTAAAGACAAGACGACGGTGAAATTCCGAGAAAAGATCTTTTATTATTTCCGCCCTGACTTATCAACAGGGACCGAAGACGATGTTGTGAATTTTCTCAATATTCCATATTTGGTATTGTTTTACTAATATTACAACGTATTTCTTGTTTGAACAATTGATTGTTGATTGACCGGATTTATTATTTCATAAGGCGATTGATATTTATAGGTCATTGTGACTTCATTGGGAGCTTATTCCCCGATTCACCAGCACGTTGGATCTCAAAAAGTCGCTCAACATAATGAGCAGTTGATCATTCAAAGGAAAATGGGAGAAATTCTTTTTGAAGGTTATCATCAACCGATGATAGCGGCCATTGAGAAAGAGACCAATAAAACAATACTGAAGAATCAAACATTTGGGCTCTTCTATCCTGTAAGCTTTAATTTTAATTTAATTTTATCTATAATTTTATTATGCTTTCATAATTTAACAAATACTTAATTTACATAAAAATAAACATTGTTTCAATTTTAAGTACATTTTTTATTTAAGAACTTCGTTGTAAAAGATGTTTTATATCATTATTCGTTATGTTTTTAAACAGAAAAACGGGAGTGACCAAGGCCAATTTGAAATCTTTACCGGAACTAATGACAGTTCTTTATTTGGAGAAGTATTAAAATGGAATAATGAGACTGATCTTCCCTTTTGGCCCGAAAAGGAGACAAACTATTGCAACATGATAAATGGCACTGAAAGTGAGCATTGTTCAAACCTACTCAACTGGCCCATTATGCACAACTTGTAATTGACTGTGTAATTTCTCAAAGGTTCCTTATTTCCGCCGTTCCTAACACGAGATTCGGTTTTGCGTCTCTTCAGCCCTGACCTCTGCAGATCGATTTACATGAAATATGATCGGGAAACAGAGTTCCTCGGCATTCCCGGTTACAAGTTCTCCTTGCCTGATGCCATTTTGGAAGATGGACGGATCAACAGGGACAACGCGTGCTTCCTTTGCAAAAAGCATGAAGAAGAAGTCGAAGAGTCAGAAGAAGTAGACGATTTCTTTAAGAGCTCAGATGAACAAGAAACGCCTAAGAAGTCCGAACCAGTTGAAACATGCTTTGACCCAGGAACCATTCCTCTCGCTTCATGCCGAAAAGGTCATTTATGCTCAATTAATTTTTAGATAATTGAATTTGTTAAAAGAGTTTAAACAAATAACCCAATCTGGAAATATGTGCATATTCTGTATATTAAGCATGTTATAAGTGTTTATTTAATTCTTTGATTGATGTGTTTAGGAGCCCCAATAGTCATGTCAAATCCTCATTTTTACAATGGAGCTCCTGCATTGACGAATAATATTGAAGGAATTTCACCTGCAGATAAAGAGACTCATCTCACGTTCCTTGAAGTTGAACCTGTAAGTTCATTTTAATATTTTAATTTACCTAACTATACTATTATTATACCTTTATTATTTTACTACCCAACCACATAAAAGAAGGCGCGCTCCAATAAAAGTATTATTTTACTTATATTTCTTATACTGTAGTTAGGTAGAAATGTATTTTGCACTTTA